>JAIQCU010000076.1:0-160026 GCA_022114935.1 Leptestheria dahalacensis
TGTTGCGCAAATACGAGTCAATTAACCACTCCGCGCTCTTTTACATTTCCCCCCTTGTTGGATAATAGTTAAGTTTTACGAATCGTGCGACCTACTTCATTTTCACTTATGATTATCCTCCGTTGAAAATTGAATAGTTCGGACCGATGACCGATTACCACGAGTCTACTTCTGATGGTTGTTCATAAGGGAAGCCGAATCCATAGAAGCATGGCTAATCCTTTAAGTGCAATATCCGCGGTAAGATGGTTAGCTCCGCTGGAAAGTTTTCGGTATACCTGTTCCGGATAAAAACTTTAGCCTCGGGATTTAAACAGCACAGATTCTTTTCCATAGTTTTTCATTAAACGTTGTTACGTATTATACTTATTTCATAAACTTTGCTCGTTTTTATGCTCGAGAGAAGAGATTCAAGAAGGAGAGGAGAAAAAAAGGAAACAGTTCCCAACATAATTTATCATTAGGCAAGCAAGTCACGTGACCTAGCCCAGGAATTAACGCATTCTAGGCTAAACTCATAACTGCCTCGGCTGTTTTATTTCTTTCCCCCCCCTGTTAAGCAGCCACGTCGTTTTATGTTCTTGTTTAGAAGGTTATAATTTCTCCGCAGAAGGGGTTAACCAACTTATACAGCTTTTCCCAAATAAAACCGTGCGACTTGGAAAAGCATGACGGAGAGGGGGAAGGAAGAGTATCTTTAAAAAAAAAACGCTCAAACTTTCTCCGACGAGTACTTTTTGAGAGAAAAAAAAGGTCAATTTAGAACTCTTTTGAGAGCTCGTAAAACTTCACAACTCTCCAATCCTTTTTTATTCCTGTTAAATAACTTCGCAAACCAAGAGATCAATAATCACCAAAACATAGTAAAAACTGAGCGACTTCTGATAAAGAATGTAATGGATATTTATCTTTATCGTGGCGTAATTTTCAATGATATTTATTGAATTCATTTTCCATTTATATATCCTAGTCTATTTTCAACGGTTGGTTATTATTCCTGCAACTTGTATATAATGTCAAAGATGCACTTATATAATTTCAGTGGGCATTAATTATAATATCTTTCAAGTATGTATTAAGATAGGTAGATAGATAGATAGATAGATAGATAGATAGATAGATAGATAGATAGATAGATAGATAGATAGATAGATAGATAGATAGATAGATAGATAGATAGAAGATAGGTAGATAGATAGACAGACTGACAGATAGACAGATAGATATAGATATAGATAGATAGATAGACAACATATAATACAATGCCATCAATTAAGGTATAAAGCTTTTTAGTTTTATCTATATGAATCACTACGGCAGGTGTCATGTAATAATTGATATAGTATATATCACGTTATCAGTACAACAGTATCGTCTTTTATTGTGACTTGAAATAACATATAATTCGACCTCGAATCCTGTTCCCACAAACCTAACTGAAGAACATAACTGGTGATAATATAGCACTCTAGTGGGCAATGTTTGGATATGTTTTAATTCTACTCCCTCTGTTAAGTTATGTATTACTACTATAAATTATGGTTTGATATATGCCTTCACATGATATTAAACACGATATCGTATACCCATCGCATCATAATACATCGATATAAGAGATTATATGTACCATAACCATACTACATCTAGTCCAAAGAAACTCGATACCATCCTATAAAACGTAAAGGGGTATAACATCACTTCATATCAATCAGTCTGCATACGATACGACTGTGGCCCGGCTAATGAACGCAGGTATCTGCATATCGACCTTTCGAGTGTAGCTCTTATGGAGGGAAGAAAGGGTTACAGTTGAGTAATGGAAGCTAGTATTCTGTAACAATGAGTTCACTATGAATTCATACACCGAGAGCGATGAGCATAACGGAGGGGATACCAATTTGCGATGCAAATGAGAGTGCGACTCGTCGATCACCATCACATTAAAAGGAGGTCGCAGCCGGAGAGATTTACTCTCAACGTCCCTCCAAGCACCGCGATTTCATCTTTCCCCTCTACCTTACTAAACTATTGCTGGTGCGTGAAAATTCTAACTTAAACAGTACAGTCCCTGTATCTTTTTAAGTTATGCCCTCAAAACAATGAAAATTTACTGGGAATAACATCTATTGCACTACAATGTAACTGCAAATTTTGAGAGAATTCGAGCCAATAGCATCGCTGATATTGAACGTCAAAGTTTGGAACGGCGCGTTCTTGTTAAACCGTGTTAGTATGGACTGTACTCTTAACAACTCTTTGATATAATCCCCATACGTGCATTAGAGCGTATTATGCATATTTCAATTTGCAATTCAGAGATATAAAGTCTTATAAGGTTATTTGTTATTGTAATTAGATCCTAATCTCTACTAAGTGCCATCAAGTCAATTGATAAGATAAATAAGGGCGGAGTAGTTGGAGCGTTTACAAGTTAGGGTCAGGGGGGGTGAATAGTTGATTTAATTAATAGTTGCAGATGAGCTAGAGAGGCCGTAGTCTTTTTGAATGTGTAATTATGCAAAGTGATTGTTATACTATTTATTACACATGTGTGTTCATATGTAAATGAAAGCCCTTTATACATTGAAAGTTTTGCCTTGTACGTCGGCAGACTAATTATTTCCCTGGTGGTAATTTCATTATCTCGGCTATGCAAATCTATCGCTTTCAGAAAGTTTCCTTTTCTCTCTTCTTCTGTGGCCCCGGCAGAAGTCTGATCTCATGGTTTACCTTAAGTAATCATACAAGAGAAAAAATAAAAGGCCACAAGTCTTTTCTAAAAAGCCTATTGTTAGCCTTCGATACATAAGACGCCATCCGTTAGAGAGGCATGTCGAGTGACATTTCTGACAAGCATTGTTGCCACTGCTGCTCTTTACCGGACCTTGTTCAAACTGAAATTGCACCCCGTAACAATAAGTCGGCGAAAAGTTGACTATCACTTCCTCGACTTTCGCCTCTTCACTTTTTTTCTCTTGCTCGCCCTTTTCGATGAAAATTTTTCGACCTGGTTCTATAGCGTAAAGTAGTACGTTTCAAATGACGATATCAGGAACAAAAGTGTTAAAGTTACTGTTAATTCAGCTAATCCTGGAACAATACGAGTATGACAGTTCCAGTGTACCTGGAATCCAGACTATGAACTTATGAACGATTCTCAATGAACCTCTGGGAGCAATCTGTCTATCTGTCTATCTATCCTATCCTACCTATCTATCATATGTTTCTATCTGTCGTGTCAGTGCGTGTCTGTCTGTCTACCTACCTATAGTGATAAATAGATAGACATGCAGACAGATAGATAAACAGATTGATAGGTAGGTAAGTAGACAGGTAGATAGATGGATCTAATGTGTTTCAGAAAGCCCCTAGTTAACAAGTATAATCTTATAGCTTTTTAATTTGGTTCAGATCTTGAATTGTAGCATTTAGGATGGGTTGGGCGTCAGGGTTGTTGCTAAACTGCAAACGGTTTCCCTATGGGGAATTTACATTCAAAGAGGGTTACGCAAGAAACAAGAAAACAATGAGGTGTATCTGGATTTTTCGATCACGGCCTCACCTTTCATTAAGATAAGACGCACAGATTATTAAGAGCCGCCCACTGGTTTGCAGCGCACACTTGTTATAAACGCTCCTTAATCATTCTAATTAAGTATACCCAATTGATTGTTGCCTTTCGCATCTGGGTACGCTTCTTTTTCTTGGTGAAACGTGTTCCCTCACGGCGTCTCAGAGCGATACAATCCACCTAATTGAATTGACCAAATTCTCAGAATGACCTAATTGATGTAGCCACTTGTACAATGACGTGGCCCTTTTTTTCACCCTCCGTGTATTCCATTGTGACATTAGAATCCAATCTGGTCTGCGCTTGAAGAGAACACGTGTTTGATGTCTGAATAACAGGTCTCTCGTACACAACGGCCAATTTGCAAACTAATTTTTTTTCCGCAGCAAAATAAATATGATAACAATAACGAAAATGCACATCCGACTTTCTAATTTTATGTCAACCTCAATATGTTCTGAAGGTTCTCTGTCCCCTCTTATCTACGGAAGATTAGTTTCTGGGCATAATCAGACGAGTACATTCGCGAAAGGTTCAAAATCACTGAGAAACGTATAATAGACGCGTTTTGGCATAACATGTCCGTAAGGTAGCAATTTTATTATACACAAACCCCCGCAAGTTGATTTGCATTTTGCATTCATCAACCCGGAACTCGGGTTCTTTACCGAATGGTTGTTGTGTGCGCCTTGTGCATGCCACACTCGTTGCGCGCGTCCAATCATTATCCATTGTCTCTGCTTCAATGCCCCCGCTTAGACAGCACAACTTCAACGTAAACAGCATGGGAAAGTACGAGTTTTCAAGATTTATTGGCAGTCTTAACGTCCGTCCAAAACGAAGAGCGATAACCGAGCGGGTTAAATCGACAACGTAGTTCCGGAAACCGCCACCAGGGGGCAGCACCGTACTATTGACTCGAAACTCGTCTCGGAGATTCCGTTGTTAACTTTCCGTCAATGCCAACAGTGTTCTTGACATTTTTTTCATTCCCTTTTTGGCAAATAAACAATGATGAGAAATAAAATTATATGATACAAGAGTGAGCAGCGCATAATTTGACACTCACGAGACTTTCTCTCGTGAGGAAACCGGCGATCCCAGATAGCGGGATTTCAGGCGCAAGGAGAATTCACTTGAAAATAAAGAAAGAAAAAAATCAGAAAATATCTTTTTATAATAATGCGCGTGTAATAATAATTTCATAAAAAAAGAGAGAGAGCCTAATCGCTTATATGAGAATGCCCGGTTGATTCCGATGCGTGTTTGATTGGTAGTTGTTTTTTCGTCTAATATGGCGTAATATCGTGTTGATACATTAGTTTTGCGTGCCTTTGTCGTGATTTGGCGCTATTATGACCGCAGTGTAGGCGATAATTACACCTCTGTACGAGCTTAAGATTGAAAGGGGCGGTCAAATTTACTGCAGGCCACACGTGATCTACACACTCGTTTTTCCGCCAAAAAAGCCGGAAAAAACAACACGACGCGCATAACTATGCACAGCTCACGAAAAAAGAGTTCAACAAGAATTGTGTTACTCAATAATTCTTTTTTTAAGGAGATAAAAGGAATTCTCAAAGAATTGAATGAAGAAATACACCGCAGTTGAAAAGAGACGGAAGAAAATTTGAATAGATCCGGGATTGTATAGAAATCGCCGTCAAGGTTTTCTGCTCGTGTTACAGATTACAAAACCCAAATGGCGCGTCGTTAAACTGGACCAAAGTGACTCGGTTTTAAGTGCGTCAAACGTAAAAGTGTGGCAAGTAAAACACGGTTATAGTTACGTATATTCTGCTGAAGAAAAATACAAACTAAGCTTGCACAGAAAAGTTGGAAAACACTAATGGACCGTGCAAAAACGTTCTTACGTCGGGCATTAAGATAAATCTTTTGAGCGAGCTGATGTTGAAACAGTGTTATGCGCGCTCTCCTCTCTTCGTTTACCTACAAAGTTCTTCTCTCGTCTTGGGTGGTCCATTGATCGCAATTATTATTTTTTCATTCATTAGTTTTCTTTTTTTCCTCATCTCCCTCTGCTCCTTTCAGGTAACTATGGCTTTAAACACGCATGCACTCGGGTTTCACAATTAAAACTACGCGATGCAGGTGACACACCAGGCTGAAATGGCGCAATTCACCAACGGAAAAGAGACCCGGCATCGTAAATCTTTAATTCTCTACAGCCGAGTATCAACTTAAGCTTCATTATGTAGTCGTGTCTGTGGGTTTCGGAGAATTTTCAAATTTCGCGCCACCTAGCGGCCATTCTAGGAACTACGTTCGGTGTGCGTTGGCTGACGCTAACCCAAACATTGAATGGCGTCCTTAGTTTGAACGAAGCAGCCGGCAGATTTCTCTTTATCCGGTCGCATCGGCCAACCTTAATTTTTGAAAATGGTGAGAATGATTGTAAAAATTTGCCTAGCCTTTAAGCTTCCATTTTTATGCTATCGGGCGAATTGTGGAATTGCACTTAGCCTATAAATTGTAAAAGCCAGTTGGCGGGTAAAGCCGCCGTAGTTTTACTTCAAACAAGCACGGGTTTTATTTATGTCATGTTTACTAACCGACTTCTTTTCGCATTTAGACCATCAGCAAAAATAACAAGATGGTCCAGCACTTGAACTATCGTGTTCGAGTAGCTTTGCAGGATTCGAGAACATTCATCGGTACTTTCAAAGGTACGTTTCACTCGTTTGATTTTACTGCTCCGTACTAAACTAAATAGTTCCTTTGACAGCTTTTGACAAACACATGAACCTGATTCTCGGAGACTGCGAGGAATTCAGAAAGATCAAAGCCAAGTCCAGCAAACCTGGCCCTGGTGCAACAGATCGAGAGGAGAAGAGAGTTCTGGGACTCGTACTCTTGCGTGGAGAACACATAGTTTCGATGACAGTTGAAGGTCCTCCACCAGCCGAGGAAAGCATGCCCCGAGTGCCCCTGCCAGGTATGGGTCCCGGTCCCGGAATGGGAAGGGCTGCTGGTCGAGGAGTCCCGATCATGCCGCAGACTGGAGCCCCTGCTGGATTGCAAGGACCAGTACGAGGCGTTGGAGGCCCGGCTCCTCAGATGATGGTGCCAGGAGGTCGCGGAGTTCCAGGATCAGTTGCTGCCGCCCCACAGCTTCGTCCTCAGGTAAACTATGAAATGGTTTGCGAGATGGCTGTAGTACGAATTAACATTTTTAAAAAGACGAATTACCTCACCAAAACACTTACTCTCCTCGTTGATCCAACACGTGAAAATTATCTTTCGCTGATCGCGCAGAAACAAGTCTACGTGTACTGATAATTGCTGTTGCTCAGTTACACCTAATAATTCCTGTACATTACTGCGAAGCAACATCTTTTTTCCAGATGTAAATTCCCTTTCACTTAAGATCGATTGCTAGACAGAAAAGCAGTGTTAGTGTCTTAATCGGTGTAAATGTACGCAAATTCGTACATCATATTAAATGTGTGTTCGACGAGTTCATTGACAAGTGCGTGCTAAATTAAAGTGTTGTGTACATCCTTAAGGTTCCCATGCCACCAGCTGGAGCACGGCCTGGAATGCCACCAATGGGAATGGGAGGCCCACCTGGAATGATGGGAGGACCTCCACCCGGAATGATGGGAGTTCCACCAGGAATGATGGGCCGAGGAGGACCCGTACCGCCTGGTCCTCCACCAGGAATGAGGCCCCCTCCACCCGGCATGATGCGCGGAGGTAACAATATCGCTCAAGTAGTTTCATCTTGATTGTTTACTAAAAAGAGGTTTCTTGTTTTTCTCTCTATTTATCCAACAGCTCCGCCACCGGGCCGGCCGTTTTGAAAGAAAAGAGTTTTCAAATTTTTTTTGCTACGTCTTATCAATGAGAGTACGAAGCTCAGTTCCGTGCGGTTTCATCCAAATACACTTTGTCAACAAAACTTGTGTAACGTTGACTAAAGTTACGATACTTTCATGATTCTGAAAAGCACTTGAGAATTATTGAACTGTTGATCCAGAATACGCGCGGAAAGCCTTTCTTTTCTCTTTTTATTTCTTAACCCGCAGGCTTGGACAGAGCTATAAATAAAGTGGGAGATGAAATCTGGCGACATCGGGACAAGAGGAGAAGATCATAATTTTTGCCTCTCGGGAGAACGTGATTAATGGCCCAGTGGAAGCTATAGCGCCGTAGTGGGAGCATTCGGCTGACTCTTTGATCACAAGCACGTCCGATTTCCCGCTCTAAATTGATTTACCAATGGATGAGTGCCATTCGTCGGGGCACACAACCGGTGGCCATTTTTTAATCGTGATTTCTTCTCATTTTGACGCAGACGGGTCGCGTCGGGTGCAGAGGGAGGGCTGGCAACTTGGCCCATATCTAAACCGATTGTCTTTTTCTCAAGGAATTCGTGAGCGTAGATCCAAACATTGCGGAACTTGCGGTTGAAATATCCGACAGCGCAACATTGCCCGAGTTGTTTTAAATATATAACGAATAAAGTAGAGACGGTTTTTCCTTGGAAAGAGTCTTAAACAGATTTCCGCGAAAGAGGCTAAGCAGGAAAAAAAATTAAAAAATAAGATCCAGGAACAACTTGGGATTTACTGGAGACGATTGTCCAAAGTAGAAGTTACCAACCCCTTGACGCAGAGGGATCCGTTCTAGCTAAAGAAGCGGCTCGCAGCAGGCGGAAAAAATGGGAAGAAATGTCGCCAGCTGTCGAAGGATTAATCATAAGAATGAGATGGAGAAGAAAGAGAAAAATTCGCGTTGGTAACTTTTCTCTATCGTTATGGAAAAGGATAGAAGGGGAAGCGAAAAAGACAGGAAAAGATGAAACGCTCCAAAGAGACAAGAGAAAAGGGAACGAGCCAGTGAAAAACAGGGGGAGGGGGGGAGGGGGAGGGCTCGACGCAGGGATGTCACTTTCATGTCTACTTGAAATGAATGAAACTAATAAGAAATTGCTGCAGTCATTAGACGTTATTACGGCAAACATGTGCCACCGGGGTGCCACATATCTGGCTCGTGTCTTGGATGACAGTTATAAAACGCTCTTTGTCCTTCCTCTTTGCGAGGCTGAAAGCAAAAAGTGGGACCGTTCCCCGTTCGTCCCCAGTCGGCCCATTCCAGTCTATGCAGATTTCTTGCCTTCCGGAGTTCATTTTTTCCCCGGTCTTTTTCTGGCTAGTAGTTCTTAAGAGACGCGTGCAATAACACTAAGTGAGTTTCTCTGCTATTCTTTCTCCTGTCAGCAAAAAAATACATGTGCAACTCTTTACGTGGTTCTGGGCTGAACATGCAACCAAAGCTTCGTCCCACAGCGCGGTTTTACAAAATCCTTGCGCCATGGGAAACCTACAGATAAAAACCCCCAATCAGAAAACTGTCGATAATATTAGTCAATGGTAATGCTCGAGTTCCATCAAGACCACTAGAGGTCCGTCCCTTTTAGCTTCTCGTTTGTTCGAAACTTGTTTTGGTTGTCCTAACGGAGCAAGGGGGCGTCTTTAATTGGAGATTACAAGAATCGTTGAAATCTTGAACATCCACAATGATCAAGCGGGTCTGTTGTTGACCCCAAGACGGTTGACTTGCGCAAATGCAAAGCCCTCATCTCTCGTCATTGGTATATGAATTGGACTGCAAGATATAAATGGAGCTATTGTCACAAGTTACGCACCAAAACCGTAATCATCGAATGAATCGAGATCCATGGTATCCCGAGGGCTTCTTCGCGAGGACACTGCTCATTGTCACGAGTCGTCAAATTCAGTCAAGAGTGGCTATCTTACGGTCGTTTGATACTTGCACAACACGCAAGTTGCACTAGGTAGTTTCTAGATGGAATCCGCCCAAAGCGGTAGCTGAGTCTTACTGCCGATGTGATTTGATGCTTGGGAGCAAAACGCAGTTCCGCAGTCGACCGCATGAGGGCGCGGAACCGGAACAGAGCTGCGGGTCATTCTGCCGCTCCTATTGGCCACCCTCTATGTAGGATACAGTAAGGCAAGTCCGATTCTTGGTCCTTTTACCTGCTGTGTGCAATCTAGGGCGAAAAAGAGATCTCTTGTCAAGGAAAAGTTCATTGCTTACTGCTCCTACACTTTCAAAGACAAAGCCAGCCAAAAAATAGCGCGTATAGACCTATTCGTGTTTAATGCATTGGTTAAGTTTCGTTTCAATCGGTTCGTTAGTTTCGCCAAAATTAAATCCTACGGTTTCCCTCCATTCAGAACCCCTTTTTTGGCCCTAGATGACATCAATCAAAAGACCTATTCAGCTATTACGATACTACAGCACCATAGAACGTTGTGACTCTCACCTGAATATTACATCTTGCATACATAGGGGAATCTAGCCAACTGTATAAGTGGATCTGTTTAACAGGAATGAGCCGGAATTTTTACAGAAGAGACTGTTTCATTTACCAATAGAAAAAAAGTTATGTAGAGAATAAGCTGAAACCTGACGAGACTTAAGAATGGCACAGTGACTTTCGGTTCATAATGCTTCTCCTATTAAAGAACCGTACAAGACCTATAAATAACTTACGTTTGGCCATTGACCATGAATTGAAATCCTAAGAACAGCTTAGTGGATGTTGTAGAACTTAAAAAGTTACCTGGTACATAGGAAATTTGGGGAAAAAAACGTTTGTTATTCCTTTACGCTGGTATATAACGATTGAGATTTAACTTTTAGGGTCTAAATTGTGCCAAGATTCAGTATAAAGATGATGGAGATATTTTCAGCAGCGCTAATTCGCCTATACGTTAGCTCTCTTGACCTGCTCGCTTTACGTCTTATTAGCCAGGAGCGTAAATGTCGTAAACAGGGAATCGTATATCCCTTGCGTCGGGCTCTGCGTGTGAGCTATTCAATGAGCCAGCTTGCTAATTAGAGGCCAAAAGGATAAGGTTCTCACCCTTGGAGGGGAAAGGAGAGAAAAGGTGGCGAAGGGGGGCTAAATGAGCACGTGCCAGCGCGGCTAGTTCCTGGCCCAGAGTGATGTGTCTTTCAATAGGATGCCAATTACTTGCTTATCGACGTCCATTTACTACACGAGTTCCCCGTGCTTTCGACAACTATTGTGCCGTTACTATTTTCTTGTAGTAAAACACTAGGAGCTACTTCAGATTCTATGACTGCATATAGCATTCTTATGTGTGACCGCCATTTTGAGCACCAGATATAAACATGCATGGTAATGTTAACCCTTCAGGTCTATTTAACCATGTCTATCTATCCATCTGTCATCTAACTATCTATCTTTCTGTCTATCTTTCTGTCTATCTATCTGACTATCTATCTATCTATCTACCTATCTATCTATCTCTTTCTATCTATATCTATCTACCTATCTATCTATCTCTTTTTATCTATCTACATCTATCCATTTATCTATTTATCTTTCTATCTACCTATCTATCTAACTTTTTCTATATATCTACATCTATCTATCTGTCTATCTATCTATCTACCTACCTACCTATCTATCTCTATCTATCTGTCTATCTATCTGTCCTCCAACTATCTATCTACATCTATCTATCTGTCCATCCTATCTATTGAACTATTTATCTATCTATTGAACTGTCTATCTGCGTCTATCTGAATTAGCTTTGCTGTACCAGTATAGCTCCAGACAAAGTACTAGTACATAAGTTATTTTCCTAGACGACTATCCTAGACACAAACGGTATTCGGAAGAAAACCCGTCTATGATTGCTACTTTGAGCACTAAGCTACGAACATGTACCACACGCGGCCCTGTTATATTGCTACCGAATCAACTTTGCTCTTATAGTGTATGCACGTCTAACTTGCAGCCAAACGCGTATTTTGAAGACTGACATAATAGTATTGCATAATTATTACCATAAGCCTTATTCCTACTAAACCTACTTATACTTATTTTATAGTCTATATACGCTAACCAAGGCAAATGATACGTATTTTAACGATAAACGTAATAATACCGCGCAAAATGAATACCTCTTTCTCACTAAGGTTGACGTTCCGCGCTATATTTATGTAGTCGCTGTTGCGTTGTTTAACCCCGAGAATGGAAAATTAATCACGCCCTGTAAATCACTCGAGGAAGGAGAAAAATAGATAATTAAACTGGGGGTTCTTGGGCCCTGATACGCAATTTAGTCTGTGGAAGGAACACACGCAAAAAAATAACGACTGTTTAATTTAGTGAGTTAATGGAGAGACAATAGAGGAGCTTTCCTGTGCAATCTCCCCCTGTTCAAGCTCTAGAAGAAAACTCCGCGGGCGAGCCAAGAAAAATGAGTCACCTAAACACACCTCGGCCGAAGCCGTAATCATTAGCCCCCATAGGAAAATTAATGAGTCAACAAATAAGCTCTTCTTGTGAGAATTACGGCAAGCGCCGTCGTTTTCAGCACACAAGTTGCACAACAGCACCATTATTGTAATTTCCTATACTTCTAGGATTTTGTTCTGGCTAAACTAACAAACCGATTTCAACGAAACTCTACAAGTTCATTAAGTAGTATTAGCTCTACGCTCAGTATTTTTTGGGTAGTTGTATCTTCATAACTGTGGGAGTTATAAGCAAATAACTTTGCCCCAGCAAGAACCCCTTTTTCTGTTGCGCTGGACTCTAAACCTCAAAAAGACAAATTGTGAGCAATACGTGAATCTTGTACAAGTGGCTCTGTTTCGTTTTATGACGAGCGACAATACGGCGTGTGAAACGCTAGAAAGCCAAAAGAAACGGTTTCTTTTGGCCTTTTCGCCAGCCTAGGTTACGGATCCATTTTTAATCAAGCAAACTGCCGCGCCCAAGTGCCCGTCCACGACTACCGGAATAGTAAACTTGCAGCGGACTGTCCCTTTCTCTTCACTCGCCCTTCCTACTAGAGAAGTTTCTATACGATTGTCAAATAGACAGCAAGGCCTACTTTGCAATCAAAGATGAAAAGAAGAAGTGAAGTACTGTCTACGGGCGGAAAAGTTTTGACTGTGTTGCTTTTTATATTTATAGCCAGTGTGTGTCTACATATAGCCGAGTCTAGAAGAAAAGGCGCTCGAGGGGTGTTCTGTCATGGACGAGTTTGAAACAGCGCAGTGCCGCTGGTGTACATTTACTGTGGATTTGTCTAATGCATCAGCTGGTCCCCTTACTCTAATGAGATGGATCAAAGTAGTATCGATTCTTCTGTGCACGACTAGCGCATTTGCTAACCTGGGAGAATCGCCACCTGTTTACACTCGCAAACGAACAGACACTCTCTTTTAACCGGGCTGCTTGTCAGATAAACAACGCAAGTTAAGTCTCTTACACGCGGCAACTTGCAAGCCATTCTCACTATAGAAGAACCAACAACTAGCAAAACATCTCACTAATCCTCGTTACTTCCATTCCTTTAGTTGAATACTAATGTTTAGAAGACCGTTGAATAATGTATTCTCTTAAAGAGAGTAACGACGACAGGAGAAGAACTTTCTGCAAGAACCAACCAAGTGACCAAAAAATGAGGTCAGCTGAAAGCTATTTAAGAAAAAAGACCTGATGCTGGTGCAGATAAACGTACCTTAACAAGCTAGTTAGGGTAGAAACCACGAGTTGGGCCATCACAATAGCTTTGGTGTACGCTTACAGAGAAGGGCGCCTCAACAAGCTATACTCATAGCTAGGAGTCAAAGTTCAATTAAGGAATCCACCCTGCACCGACATCATTAATAACATGTGAAACAAAAGACGAGCTTCGATTCAAGTGATGAGTGTTTGCTATTTCTGAATGGGAAGTAATTTAGCTGCAGAACCTTGCATATGACGCTTGGAGGAACAAAAAAAGGGGGAAAAGTTGATCACTTATGGCACCCAAGTTTTGACAGATGTAAGATCCAAAAAAATACTGAAGGTAGAAATGGTACTACTTTATGTACTAGTAAAGTTTCATTGAAATCGGATTATAAGTTTAGCGGAAATAAAATTCTAAAGTGAAAAGGATCCATGATGTCTTACCCTTTTTCTTCTGCTCTAGACTGTACGTTAGGTGTGTAAAAGCAGTCGCCTCTCATCGACATATGCCCCTCTTTTATCGCCCTACAATAAAAGAATGAATTTCTGATGCTTTCCGTCCCTTTCTTGGCTTACGATCCTGGTTTCATTCCCTTTTTTCCCTCCCCAGTCTCTCTCTCTCTTCCCTTCTGTGCCGTTTTTTGTGTGTGTGCCCCTCACTTTTGTGTGCCCTTGCTATGAAAGCAGCAGAACATAAAATTCTGACGTGTTTCTAAGCAACTGCTCTCCAACGTCTTTGGCCCTATTGATCAATCTCTGGCTTAATAAAATCTCTATGTGTGTTTTAAGAACGTTGTCTGGCTGGAGAAACAACAAGAGAGAAAGCATAAAATTAATTTTAAAAAAGGAAATACAAGAAATCTTTCCACGCTGTTAGCAAAGAAATTACCAGTGCTCATGTCGTGGAATCTCTGGAGAAAATAAACTGACCCCCTGGAAGCGGTAACAAGACAAAAACATTAGAAACTTTGCTCCTGGCCAAACAATCTCGTAGCAACACAGGCAGAGCGATCGTTTAGCGGAAACCTAAATAAGTTTGTTCTAGCGTTGCCATGGCTCTTCTGTATATTGTAGTCATTTCTGGGAAAATCACACTTGTAAATAAGATCAGCTGCCGTGTACCAACTCCTATCGTTAAGTTAACAAGACAAACTGACTTTTTGTATACACTTCATACTTACATCCAATACTTCAGTACAAGACTCTTTCTGTCCATTAACTACTTATCACTTGTCCTACAGGCTACGGATATAAGGATACTATTCGCTTAAAATTAAAATTAAACTAACCTGCTAATCAATTTTAATAAAAAAAATAAAAAAAACCTAATATTTACCAAACGTTTGGCAGGCTTATAGCGTCGTTTTATGCCACGAGACGGATGACGAGTTCGTAGCTACACTCTGAGATTTTGGCAGTGAATTCGCAAAGAGAAAAGTTTGAATTCTAACTCGTACATGACTGAGCTGCTCAGCAGAGCTTTTGTCGTCGCAGCGAATGAAAAAAGCAATGAGCGAAACAAGCACCATTCCTTTTGAACGAGGAGGAAAAAAAGAGAGAGAGAATAGAAGAAAGAATAAAGCAGACTGAGTGAATTTGTTCCATCTGGGCTGGTTTTACTATTCCCAGAACAAAAATCGTTGCATGTTATGCGTTACCTTCACCTTTATACGAGAGGGAACGGAGGAAGAGGGAAAAAAAGCGACGAGAAGAAAAGGATCATAACAAGTTCACGAAGGATTTTATTACCGAACGGGAATAGTCTGGAGGAGTTGGCATCCCCGTGAGGGTCGAACGTCGTTAAAATGCCGTGCCATAACTATAGAAATCTAGCACTTGAAACAATCGACTTTGATATGGAGAGAGAGAAAACCGTATCATGATCTATGACTATACGGATAAAGAATCTATTTAGTGTCATGTTTTCACAAAACCGACAGGTTCCTTTTTTACTCGAGAACCTCTTGGAAGGTATACCAGCCGATCCACTGCAATCGGAGGCTGTATAACTAGAGCCATCTCTGACTGCGTGTGCGTCAGTCGCTGCAGTATCTTCGGGGCGATCAGACGCATTCTGGCTTCGCTTCTTCTTCGTTGACCCGTACCTTTCCAAGAGCGACATGGAACATGAACTGGCAGAATGGACCAAGGAATCCAAAAGCCACGGAAGGGTCTGCAAGTGCACCTGTACGCATCTTCATTCGGGAAGCCACTGGAACATTTCGGTAGGTCTTCTCATAGAGTAATACTCAAACTCGATTTCATTCAGAACCTTTTTCCCATTGATATAAACTGGATGAAGTCTATTACCGTTAGGATATACTGTTTTCGTTCCAGGACACTTTTACATACCAACTGGAAAAGAGAGACTAATTACGAATCGTAGATTTTACTGACGAGTCTTTAATTATAGTTTTGAACATTTCGTTGGGGACTTTTGTACGGTATAATTAAAAGTTTGTGCTGGACCAAGTTCAAAATTGATTTTGACTTGCAGTGGCTTCTTTTTATTACTGGCAATGGCGCTTTGATATCTTGTACTGGCTCAGTGCCAGCGGCGGTAATTCACCAACAAACTTGTGATAATATTGCAGGAAGTAATTCACCAGCTTCTGGAGAAAAGCACTTACCCAATCTGATATGACTTTAAAAAGACAGACCGCTGGCAATGAATGTTACAGTAGGTTCGCTCGCTCTTTTAGATAACAATTAAAAAAAGGGAAACCTATACAACCGTTTCCCCCCTTTTTATAGATTTATGAACGCTGCACTTAACCACTGTTGCAGTAATAGGGCGTAGCTAAGATTAGCCGTGCTTTAAACCCTCAAGTCAAAAGTAAAGTGCGCGGGGAGAGGCAGGAAATTTCAAGCAAATGTTTGTCGTGGAATTCAAATGAAAGGCGCCAAATTCTCGGCGAAGTGTTGCCATTGGCACTGTAATGGAAGTGGGCGCAATTAAGGCAAAAGCCGCTGATGTTCACGTCCAACTTGCGCTGCGATTAAATCAGATTAATTACGGCCCTTTACTCAGTCTATAGCGGCTTGATTCAGCTTCAATTAGTTTCTTAGCGTCTCTGATATGGCACTCGGCTGGAGATCACAAGGAAATTCCCTTTGCCAGCGAGATTCTCCCATATTCTAGATGGTTTCACGTCTAAGTCAGGTTAGATCTGTCCAACTTCATATACACCTCCATGGTGCTGCACAATACACTTTACGTAACGTATGATATCAATGTATGTCAAATTTGCATCATATGGTATCTTAACATCCCAGTGCAAAAACCAGCAGGTCTGTCAGCAGTGTCAACGTGCTAAACGGTTGAAATTCGCCCGAAATCCAGCGGGTAGACGGTTAGCAGTCCTCAACCTGCTAGTCTTTGCACTGGGATGGTAGTGTGCAATGTGCTTTTGATGAAAGCAACTCACGCTCATTTGAAAGGACTATTTGGTGTTTTACGGTACAAACTCGAGCAATCAATCCTTGATTTGATTCTGCTCCGTCTACGTTTAGGGGAGGTTTGAAAAAGTTCACGGTTTGCCGGAGCCATTGTTGTGAAAACCATAACCGCTATGTTATTTCTGGCTGCCCTTTTGATTATGCCTCTCTAATTGGTTTTCCTTTTTCTTGTTTTTGAAGGATTTTTTTTTACTTATTTATTGGTTAATCTCATCTCTCTTGTACAAAGCCCCCCACGGTGAATTTGAAGCCGGAAACAGGATCTTGGCAAAGGAAAAACTCGGAGAACTTAATCCAGATCGCTGAAATATTGATTCATCAAGCCGTGGCTGTTGTGTGCGCTAGTTATGAAAACTGCAGGCGGGATCCCTTTAAAAATTTTCTGAGGTCCCCATTTAGAAGATTCTAAACCAATTAGTAAATTTATTCTGACTCGTGTCATCAAACTTCAAGTTGGAACTACTTTCCAAGTGCTAGATTTACCACATCCACTATATTTTATTTACAAAATGATCATTTTATATGTAAATCTCATCAAATTATATATTATCATATAATACTTTTATCACATGTAATCGTACTTTTGTTATTGTGGTGGTTATCACCAGTTTTGGGGGTTTATAGATTGTAAGGAGGATTGATGGCACGTGGAAATAAGCCGTCATCGATTCCGCGCGATAATTGAAATGTTTTGGCAACTTGGGATGAGAGACTATCCTGGATATCATGACCGCTAGCAGTTGACTGTCACGCTTGTCACGTCTTTTCTCCCCTTTTCACCTTCGTATCGGGCGAGAAAGTGAAACAAAACCAAATAAGCTTTCTGTGATGCTAAAAAATGTGTGCAAAGAAGGAACTGCCTGGTAAAGCTGTGCCGCGCTCTGCATATGCATCCCAGCGCTTATTTCTATTTTCTTACCGTATTCTGTTGCCCTGTTTCAATTCCATCGCCAGTCTCGGTTTATTTTCTTTTGGCTTGTTTTCCCATTGAATTTCCCTCTCGAGTCCTTGTTTGCCAATGTGATCGCTCACTTTGTTGATGCCAGCTCTCTTTTCCCGTTTTTTAATATAAGATTTAATTAACTTGGAAAAGGTTAATTTAGCCTGGGTTAAAGGTTTCGTAATGAAACTGTGTTTTGATTAGATTATTAACACGACCCCGCAGTGTCGTGTTGTTGTGCAGCAGCTCGGGTAAAAAATATCGTTAAAAATTCAGTAATTGTTAATGTATTCCAGTTTGTCATAACTTGATTAGTAATCTGAATAAGTTGTTGTCTAATATAATGTTCAATCTTAATAATATTAAATCCAAGTTATATTAACTATCTATATATTATATCTACATTGTATATGCTGGGGAATCTGATGTGTTTTGAAATGAAGGTGGATGTGCACACTGTGTCGTCATCTATATAGTGAATATACCAGACCGTTACCCTTTTCACCAGTGTCGTTTAATCTGGTAACACGAATGTGAAGAAAATCCCAGTTTTCCTTTTGCTGGATAAACTTGATGAATAATTCATGGGAGCTTTATATTGAAAATGTGTCGCAACTCTGGGATCCCTGTAAAGCTTGCAGCAAAATAGATTACTTACTGCATACATAAAAGAACTTACTTTTTTTCTGGCTATTCCCGTCCCCCCTTCTCATATTTCCGCTGAATATTCCTCTGATTCGTGTGGTCGGCACCCAAACCAGCACGTATTCGATCATCCGAACTGCGATTCAAATGATTGTTGCCACTTGCCACAAGTGAAAAGTTGTTCATCGCCATAGCAGGCTTTTCTATACAAGAGGACGTTGCCGTGGAAACACTTTCCTAATATTCTCTTGTTTGCTGCTCCAGTCACTCTCCTCCCCACCACACCCAATCAATACAAACTTAATGAATAAATCAACTTATGGATCAAAACACGTAAACACCCGTTTACTTCCAAGTGACTAAGCGACGCCCCGTGGAAAATAACCCATTTGTGTGATTAGTTTTAAGCTGGGTGGGTAAGGGTGCCAAATGCAGGGGAGAGGTGCCCTTGTCAGTTTCCAAAGTTTCTAGGAACCCGGTTTCCATGTGTGGATTTATAACGGTGAGGTATAGCAGCACGATCGAACAGCTACTCTAGGGTGGCAGTCATCGGATACCAGGTCACACCCAGTCAATAGCCAGTCAATAGCCAGTCGGTTCCCAGGGTCACAGAAGAATGCCCACTGGTGACGTACATAGTGAGAAAAATCTTTACTTTGTGAGGTATCTCTAGAAACCTGGCATCCATTTCTCTCGCTATCTGAGTCCATTACAGAAGGGGGGGGCAACTCTTGATATATTGTTCAACGAGACAGTTTTGACAACAGGGGATTAGCGGCCCAACACACAGTGGCTTAAACGGAAACCCGTTATAGCTTCCCCCGACAGCCTTGCATTGAAGGTTTGTTACATTCCTTTACCACGAAGATCGAGAAAAGTTTCCTCAAGCTGAACATAAGATGTTTTTGGTGTAGTTCTACGAAAGGAACTTGTTGTTACTTTGCAAAGCCATCCCGGCTTATAGCATCGCAACAAGTATCGCTACAACCGCACCAATCAATACCCAACACTGTCCGTTTAGGAGGTTTGTAAATAGCCGGATTAGGATCGAAATTACCTTGTGCAAACATATATTGCGGTCTCAAAACAGAAATGTACGCTTACCGAACCGAAGGATGTAAACCAAGTTTACGGTGAGTTTGTGATTGCTTCTCCCTATCCAGCAACAAAAAAAATATCAGGTACATATCTCTTGTACAGTATATTGGTTTGCTTTCATCATACAATTTTTTTTCCTCTCACAATTTTCGCCTTGCATTTCTCTGTTTCCGCTCCCAGGCTATGAATAAACAGTCCCCAGATGTGCAAGGACTCGGAATTGGTCTATATCATGAGATAGATGCAACTTCTTCTTCATAAAAAGGGATCTATAGATTTTTCAAGATTTCAGTCAATTATTCCGCGCGTAATGCAAGTTTTGGAAAACTGCTAAAAAGGAAACGTTGCTAAATGCTTTCCGAAGAAAAAAGGGGCTTTTTGTTGCGTAAGAATCCTTGGGGATTCTTGTAATAGAATTGGTACTCGGCGCGCTAATGGATTTAACTGCATCACTGCAGGAAAAGAGCACTGGAATTTTTATAGCGCGTCTTTTAGGAAGGAACGAGATACATATACATGTGGATCCATTACATATAGTTAAGGTGCAGTAACCGGGTTTGTATGAAATTTCAGGGAGAACCGTTTTTCGATATAACGGAAACGTACCCTGTCGACTACCCATCACCGCCATGGATACCGAGTTACGGTAGAGATGGAGACCAATTCAGGACTCCTGAGACCTTCATTCCGTTCAACGGAGTGGCCGACGGAATCTTTGCTGATGACCGTAGCAACAGTGATACCAGTTCACACAATAGCCGCAAAGGTAACTGTCAACTTAATCTACTGAATTACCAACTACTCAAACCACATGAACTATCAACCGGTACGCCAGACGCCCGGAAGTTGTTGTTGAACATCATCTAATAGAATCCTCTTCCATTATTGCGATGGAGATAAGCAAGCGTACATGGTTGTGCGGTTGCTGTTATTCCTGGTTTGACAGGCACTCCCGGAGTCAAGGATCGGCGCCCTGTGCCACTGTGATAGGCGAGTAGTAAAATTTAAGATGTGCTATCTATCACGCCGAGGACGTGATCGATGGCGATTGGTATGCGTGGGCACCTCGGATAAGAGCCGCCAACCGTACAAAAGCAAATAACTCACTGCAGCATTCACTAACAAAAGAGAAACGAGTTTAGACTCGCTTTGATGCATTTCAATTTCGAATTACTCTGTCCCTCCCCTTTTTGCTGACAATAACCTTTACGCCTCAAACAGCAAACTTGGGAGTTCTTTCACTTATTAAACTTGTAAACAAGTAGCTTCAGACGACATCCTCTTTTAAGGTTATACCCAACCAAATACGATTTGATGAAAGTTCAATCAGCATTTTATTTATTACCTTTTAGTCTATCGTCAAAAATAGTGTCTGGGCTCGCACGAAAACCAGCTCATAAAGAGACGAATGAACAGAGGAGAAAAAGAAAGCAAATCTGATTGATTAGCTGCAACATGCATAAACGCTGCTGCCAAAGGAAAAAAGAGAAAAGAAAACAGTAACGACTCGGACTTGTAATCGTCTCTCCAGTCGAGAAATTAAACAAGTTTCCCACCAATGGCAATACAGCTATCAAGTTTCGTTTCCAAACTTTCCGTGCGATCAAAGTACTTTTCATTTGACTTGGGTGGGGAAAAAATAAAAATTGAAAGAAAGCTTGACGGTAACTAAAACTTACACCTGCAATCTAGAGCAATATAAGAAGGGTTCTTGCCGGGGAAAAGTTGATCGCTTGTGGTACCCACGGTTTCAAAGATATAACAGCGAAAGAAATACCCAGTGTAGAACTGTTGATAATTTATACACTAGTAAAGTTTAATTTAAATTGGGCTGTTAGTTTTGACAAAATACAATTTTAAAGTAAAAAAGATCCATAATATCCTATCATTCAGGACCCGTCTTTTTTTGCTCTCGACTGTACGAACAGTCACACATGAATTCTTCCGCCATTTTTCTTTTAAGTAAAGGTTGTTTTCATTATCCCCAAAAAACTAAGTCGAGTCGAGGATCAAGACGGAACTGATAAAAGGTCAGGACGGCTTACAGTTACTTCAAGCTGAAAATCCCAAGATTCGACAAATCACTATACGCGCTTTTAAACAGCGATTCTCGCATAATCCTACACAGTAACCCGTATTTTTCAGGAAATATTTCTTTTCAGGATACTTTAAAAAAAAGAGCTTCTCGAGATAAAAAGACACCTTGATCCTTGGGCATTCATAAGACGAGACGAGAGGGCTCGTGCGCATCTGGCGCAGATGTAGTCCAGATTTCATAACTCTGAGTTTCTAATCTTGACAGCAAAGGAAGGAAAAACGCTGGCGTACCAAAGGAAATATGCTCGACACCAATGCTCTTATCTGCACGTACTTGAATAAACATCAAATTATCCTGTGGTTGGAATCAGTTCCAGTGTCAACTTAGCTAATTAGTGCAACTCTGATCATATATCCAAAGTCTGGTGGTTGAGGAATGTTCATAAAAGGCAGTGATGATGTTTGACTTTAATATTATGGAATCTGCTCGGTTTATGTAAGCTTAACATGGTTCGTTGGTACGCGTTAGAAATGGGGCGGAAGCAATGGCTCGTGCTGTGCATAGCCGTTCTCGTAGCCCTGGTGGCCGGCGTAGGTGTCGGTGTCCCGCTGGCCCTTGGATCAACTGCATCTGCTCAAGAACGTCTCCAGCTAGTCCACCAAATTCTTTCTCAAGTGCCACTCATTGATGGGTAAATATTGACTTTATGCTTTTCAAAGAAATCTAAGCGCATGTTTTCTTTTAATCCACAAGACCGTGAACCTTACTCATTTCCCAGTGCCTTGGAATATCCTGTCACATTGTTAGCCTGGAACTTAAAGATGAATACGAAAATACAAAACGTAAATGTTCGTTCCTTATTGCAGGCACAACGACCTACCATGGAACATTCGCAAATTCGTTAGCAGTAAGCTGTCTTCCTTAAATCTAGCCGGGGATCTTTTTCAAGAAGAGCCGTGGTCACGCAGTCTTTGGTCGCATACCGACTTGCCCAGATTACGGGAGGGTCGAGTAGGAGCTCAGGTACATTAATATCTTCGAAGTATATTGCTGAAGCTGTTACCACAAGTAAAGTGTTTAACAGTTTTGGGCAGCGTATGTCCCGTGTGCAGCTCAGTTTCTCGACCCTGTCAAGATGACTCTGGAACAGATTGACCTTATTAAACGTATGGTACAACAACATTCCCAGTTTCTTCACCTAGCGACCGATCCTAAAGGTAAACTGTTCACCAGTCTGTAACAAAGCTTATCTACGACTCGTTATTTCTTCAGTTCTTACGAGCCTTTTATTTTCTTTTTTCAAGGGATTGAAGAAGCTCACGGTAACGGGCTCATAGCAAGTCTGATTGGAGTTGAAGGGGGCCACTCGATCGGCTATAGTCTAGGAGTGTTGCGGACACTGTACGATCTTGGCGCACGTTATCTGACCCTCACCCACACTTGCTCTACTCCGTGGTAAGCTCTCACTGTCACTATTGATTTTCCGGTTGACTATGCATTAGAATTTGATGCTTACAGGCCACCCAAGCAACTGCAAACTTTAACTCTTCGACGGCTGTTCC
The DNA here is from genome assembly GCA_022114935.1 of Leptestheria dahalacensis. NCBI lineage: Eukaryota > Metazoa > Arthropoda > Branchiopoda > Diplostraca > Leptestheriidae > Leptestheria > Leptestheria dahalacensis. The sequence goes on from JAIQCU010000076.1 coordinate 22,861, forward strand.
AAAAACCAACGTACTGATTGTTAATTTACTTTAAACAGGGCACACTGCTCCTACGCCGAGAACGATCCTCAGCAGAACAGGAGCGGAGGATTGAGTCCTTTTGGAAAAGTGAGTAGTACTATTAGTTTGGTCCTTTTTCCCTTTTTGGTTTCTTTTTCCCTCGGCTAATGGAGAACGACAAATTGAAGTCGTAATAATCGTCAGCAAAGTGCACTCGACCCTCTCGTTCTTTTGAAGAAAGTGCAATATACGAGAGCGTTAAGTCTCTTTCAATAAAGAAGGATCACAATGATCTATGCCATTTCAGTTCGGGTGTCAGCGATATATGCTTTCTGCAAACAAGGAATCCCAATAACACCAATACTTCGGGCGCAATATCTTTCCCCCACAACTATTGATTTGTTCGGCGCCCCGTTAATGTATCATATCCCTGACAATAAAATAATAACCAGTTTTGTCGAAGCCGTGGGTTTCTTACCTTTTTCCGTCCCCCGTCTCAATATCGATTGTAGGTTTATATAACACTTTCAGAATAACATTGCAGTAGATATACAATGTAACGTACAAGTGCACTTGCGTATGTGGCTGTGGGGAAATGTTGAGAACTTGCATTTATCGTGTCCCTCAAGGCAGGCTATCAAATCTGTTGTAGGTCGTCATCCGTGAAATGAATCGCCTGGGAATGATCGTCGATTTGTCTCACGTTTCCACGATGACCATGCACGATGCTATTGACATAAGCAAGGCGCCCGTCATATTTTCGCACTCTTCTGCTCGAGCGCTGTGTAACATCTCCAGGAATGTTCCAGACGACGTACTTAGAAAACTTGTAAAAAAAATTTATATCTTTTCTCCGTCTTAACTTTTCATGCATATTTGCTTTCTTCCTTTTTTTTGTATAAATCGTTTTCGACCCAAACAGCAAAAGAATGGCGGAATCATCATGGTCAACTTCTACACATACTTCATTACGTGCAATAAAACAGCTTCTATCTCTGACGTTGCCGGTAAATTCCTTTTTCTCCCAAACCCGGTATAGCCCCGTAACGTTGGGTCTTGTTTCTGTTGATGTTTTACAGCACATATCAACCACATTCGAAACGTCGCTGGTGTAGACCACATAGGAATTGGTGCTGGATACGATGGTATTAACTCGTAAGTAGGGTTTTCTGTTCCTACTTTTTATCCTGCGTTGGTTCTTTTTTCTATCTCTCTCTCTCTCTCTCTCTCTTTTCTTTCACGCTTTCTTTCACTGCTTTAAAATGCACAGGACTCCCAAAGGACTGCAGGACGTGTCCAAATACCCAGCTCTATTCGCAGAGCTACTTCAGGATTCTCGGTGGACTATAGAAGATTTGAAAAAACTAGCTGGCGAGAATTTTCTTCGCGTGTTCCGTGAAGTCGAAAAGGTATACACATTTTTTGGGTACGGTTACTCAGGAAGGAAGCAAGCTGTAGATCTTTTTCAAGTGCTATTTCTAAAAGAGACATGTTGAGTAGCAAAAAATAAAAGTAACGCAAGTATACAAGCTATAATGGAAGCCTATTTGGGTCAGATCCGGGATGAATGGAAACGAGCTAACGTCATGCCTGATGAGGCAATTATATCAGCCGAGGAACTTCGCGGACAGACGCAGTGTTCTTACACTGGCTCGTGATGAATGCAGTATGTTTGCTTAATGGCTCTCAATTCCCTTTTTGTCCGTGGATTTTTGTAATCGCGACTCTTTATTTGCGTTCTACCGTGTAGAACGGCCAGCATTTCCGTTGTAGGAAATACAAGTCGTCTCACAAGTATATCCGTCTTACCACCGAAATTCACTTTTAGGTACCAAATCTCAAGATCGAAGTTTCCTCGCCACCGTTATATTCAACAAGACAACGCGGTTTCTGAATAAATAGTTGCAACATAAACGAAGTATGGCAGATAACGAAATGTAACGTTGTTATAGAATTTAATATAAATAGACTTTGGGCTCCGGGATGGGTTCTCCACACTTTCCGTGATGCTTCTTGAGAACTAAAGAGCGAGAACGGCAGTTTTCCAGTTGCAGGAAGCAATCGTTCAAATAGGTTTTGGAATCAGTTCCGCAGACGGGATCGAATTCGTAGGAGCATATCCTATTGCAGCCAGTAAAGATAAAGCCAGCCTGGGCTAGGCATCGCGACATGGGGACTTCAAACACGTGTTTCCTACGGCACAAAGTTACAAGTTACTATGATTGTGCGCACCTTTAATGTTGTTTATATATTGATATTTTTAACCGTTATTATTATTTCTTCTTTTCATTCATATTTACATATATTATATATATCTCGTGGTATATTTTTATAGATTTACATAAAGGACATTTTTACAAGTACCATGTCTTATATAGTCAAAACTGAATTGAAATAGCTTGATTTGTTATTTTAGTAAGATAGATAGTATAGAAAGATAGATAGAAAGAAAGAAAGAAAGATAGATAGATAGATATAGATAGATAGATAGATAGATAGATAGATAGATAGATGGGTAGATAGATAGATAGATAGATAGATATATGTGTTATTATAACTAAATAAAAAAATTTATTCTATATGTATTTATTATTACAAACATCTAAGTATCTGTACGGTTTTGTTCAGTTAAGTTGTTTTAGTAGTATCGTACCCGCAGTTCTTATTGCGCATCTCGCACAAGTTCCGGTAGATCTTTCCATCGGAGCCGCAGACAGACTGAATCTTTCGATCGCATCTCGCATTGCACGATTCGGTGGCCGAGCAGTGATGAAGCGCCACTGCGATAACGTGTTGCCCGCATGTCATTCGCTTCATTTCACACTCGTTCCTGAACAAAAGAAACCGCCTCTCAATTGAATATTCCAGCACAATCCGACGTGACATTTTACCTGTATACGTTGCCGTCAGATCCACAGACAGGAGTGTCACTTTCGGCTTCCTCCGGACAAGACTCGGGGCAATTGGCGTTTGATGAGAGCGCCACGCATTGACCAACGTGCGCTAATTCGATTCCTCTCCTGTTTCACAGTATAGCACGTTTAATCACAACGGCACCAAATATGTAAACTACTTTAGCAACTACTTCATTGCACATCTGTCGCAGTCCTACAGTATGCTAATACGATATGTTTATTATATACAAAATAGCCCGTTTATTGGAAACTCGTATACATTATACTGCATATGTGTATGCATCTAATACCTACTACATACCCTATCTAATGCACATACTAAGGATGTTGTACTTCGTTATGTGTAGTTTATCTATATCTAGCATGTATAGCATGGTTGAAATTACATTGTCATATTTGCGTATTATGATAACCCATAATATCATCATACGTTATCGTAATCAGCAATAAATTTAACATGATATAATAATTGATATAGTAAGGTATGCTAATGAGAAGTACGCAAGTTGATTTTACTTGCAAGAAGCTACTTGGAGGTGGCACATAGAAAAGTAGGTCCTTCCATCAGATCCACAGACGTAATCAGCTTGGGTTACGTGCTCGCAAGTCAACGAGGCACACAGGGTAGCTTTGGCAGCACATCGAATCCAGTCCACTGGGGCTACCTTACCGCTGTGAGGTCTGCAAGTCAAGTGACATGATTAGAGCGGCTGATCTGAGTGCAGACTGGCACGGTTATCGTTTTCAAGTACCCGCAGTTGTGCATGCCGAGCTCGCATAAACTTGTATAAATATTGCCGTCGGATCCACACACAGGTTCGGCGGCTTCTCGGCTGCAGTCCGTCGGGCATGTTGTTATTGACCGTTCTTGCGGAATGCATTTGGACAGTGGCACTTCAAACACGTGTCGTCTGCGCACAGTGAGAAAAAAGGATTGTTATCAGCGAACCTTACTTTTTTGCTATAGAAATAGCTTAGCTGCCGCTTAATGGAGTGGAAAACGTTTACAACTTTATCAGGCTCATGACGGATCAATCGCCCGGGACAACAGAGCATCAAACGGCTACAGATAAAAGTCATCATTACGTGAGCAAACAACAAAATAATACCCTGGATAGTACTCACATATAACTTTGTTCCTATCAACATACCATCGTACAGTCTGATTTTACTTTGGCAAATCAAATAAACCGATTTCAATGAAACTTTACTCATTTGTTCATTACAACTGGTTCTACAATTGATATTTTTTGGGCATATCTTTTGAAATGTGGGAGTTATAAGCAATCAACTGTTCCCCGCTATACTGTAGATAAAACTGGTGAACGCTAATGAAGAAAACGATGATGTTACTGATGACTAGATAAAATTACCCGCAGTTTTTGACCCGCATCAGGCAGCTGCTGGCGTAAAGATGTCCGTCCGACCCGCAAACTGCCTTTGATGCTTTCCAGCACATTTCTTTGCAGTGTTTGGTCGTTTGGCAATGCTTAAGACTCGTCTCGACTACACCTTGTCTGTAAATGGTAGTTAAATGAACTATACGAAACGCTAATGACCAAGACATACTGGCAAGTTACAATTCAAGTATCACGACATCAATTACTGGTATCAGCTCCAGTTCTATCGGTCAATACTGAGGTTGATATTCTGATCGTCACATAACTGGAGTAGTATTGTTAAGCTGATTACTGAACCTACTACTGACTACATGACATGTGAAAAGAAGGTCTTGTATAACTAGTCTCGTAATTTGATAGTTGAGCAGTATGCTCAAGTTAAGACTGAAGTTGTAATGGGAACAATAAATATGCTTTTAACAGACATGAAGAGAGTTGTGCCCCAAGTTATAATACCCGCATGTGGCCATCTTCATTTCACAGCGGGAAGAGTAGACGTTGCCATTAGAAGCGCAAATGGGACCGTCTTTGGGCGAATCCTTGCAGCTTGACGGGCAAGGCTCCTCGAAGGCGGATACATTTAAACAAGGTCCGTAATGGGCTAGCCGTATTCCTCGCCTACAGTCGCCAACAAAACAAACAAAACCATTAGGGAATCTAAAGGATTTTGGCTTTTTATACGCAAGGCCACATAATCTCCTGTTATATTTAAAAGGACAGGATATAAAACGGTGTAACTTAAGTTTACTTAGATACGATGTAGGTCTTAAGACGTGAATATTATTGTAACAAATACTGCAGATGTTTTACGAAAAAATGGAGCTGACTGTCTAATGGTGCATTTCCCGGATGTTTCTAAAAAGCCGTACGTTGAACTTGGAATTAGACTCATTACGACGCGACTCGTAATACGCAAGAGGGTCGTCATTTCCTCACGATGAGTGTGTGCGTCGCTCGCATTCCCCGCTCGAATTATTGACCACTACTATTCCAACTTCTAGATTGCGTATATGTTGCAAGTTATAGCACCAGCAGTATCATAAATGATGATCTATTATTAAAATTATAAAACTTGGAGTGATACCTGGAATCAGAAACTTGAGCCGTGACTTTTGAACAAGAAATGCTACTTTCCGCTATGAAACAAATAGCGGGGTACTCTCACCGAATAATGTAATTTTTATTCCCTTAATTGAAACGCTGCTTTCCGGGAAAAAAGATTCCGTCGAAATATAAAAAACCGCCTTCAAAAGTAACGAATTTTAGCGTAACGCAGTCATTTCTTTACCCGATTATTTTGAATTATATTAAATATCTTTATGTCTTATAAACTAATCATCTTTAAAGAATAGTACTTGAATATCGTAAAGCGGTAGTGATATTTCCGTCTGTTTCGTATGAATGGATTGATCTTTTTGAAGAAGGTTCCATTTCACCGAGAAATTCATCTTATGTCTTCTTCTTTAAACAAGACATTGCCAACGTAATATACGAACCTGCAGGTTTCGACGTGAAGCACACAGCTGTTGATATAGGTTCTTCCGTCCGACCCGCACGCTAGATCGCGTTCCTGATTGCAGTGATTCTCACACAGGGATCCTCGAGCTCGGGAACAAAGCGAACTGTCGGCGACTCGTACATCTATATATAAAATACCAAAGAAAGAAAACAAAGTTTAATTATCTTAACGATCCGGTTTTACCGCGCAGTATAGTCCAACCCATCCAATACATGGAAGTGCACTTGGATAGAAGGAACTCCAAAACGATTACGTAAATAGCATTGTAGCTTCTAATCTTGATCCTAATCCGATTCTATTATTGGCTGACTCGTCTTGAGTCGAATCGACGCGAGTTGGTCCGTAGTCAGCCGACAGCTTGTGTCAATTATAACCTTGGCCAATGTACCGCGTAGTCTATAGAGCAATTTGAAAAGGGTCCATGCTGGGGAGAAGTTGATCGCTTATGGCACCCAAGTTTTCAAAGGTATAGTAACCAAAAAATTACGGACTGCAGAACTTATAGTACTTTATAAACTAGTAGAATTTCGTTGAAATCGGATGGATAGTTTCGCCAAAATAAAATTCTAAACTTAAGAAGATCCATAACCATTCAGAATCTTTTTGGGGAGGGCCTAGACTATGTACATGGTAATGTTGATTGTACGTGAACACCTGTTACTATAGCACGGTTTGATTTCGGTGTAAGTGGTAAAGTGGTACGTGTCGTTTACTTGATTGGTGTTACTGTGTCATGTATGACAGTATTTTACAGTCCATTTCATTCAATTGGCTCCGGTTTCGTGGTAAATTGTTTTGCTTGTGCTACTGCTGTCGGGTTTTTAGAGAAATCCGTATAATATCTCTTGGTAAGATAAGAGATCCGCCGAGAGAAACAGATGGTCTTCTGCTTTCGGCTGTTATGTTAATAAAAGCAAAAGGAAAAAAATATATATCTTGTCCTCCTCCTCTCTCTCTCTTTCTGGAATCTTCTTCTTTACGTCTTGGTTGAAATCAAGATAGAAATCTGAGTCGTTTCCGTGTCCGTTTACCGTTAATCCTGTCTATTATTCGCTAGTGAAGCGAGAGAGTAAACTAGTGAGGCGAGACGTTGAAAGATGAACATCAAAGATAACCAACTTTGGGAATAAATGAACTCGACGTTAAGTTGATGTTAATGGGGCCCTTGGTTTTGATGTCAGTCTGTACGTTTTTCCGATTGACGACGTGGTATAATGGCGACATTGATGCAAGTTGATGGTTACCGATTGATATTAGTACTGATATTGGTATTGATATTGACATTCATATTGGTATTGGTACTGATATCGATATTTACCTTGATATTAATATTAATACTGCCATTGATTGATATTGATTGATAATGATACTGCTATTGGTATTGATATTAATTTCCATATCGATGTTGGGACTGATATCGATATTGACCTTGATATTGATATTGGTATTGATATTATTATTGATATTCATATCGACATTGGTACTGATATTGACATGGATATTAACTTTCATATCGATGTTGGGACAGATATCGATATTGACCTTGATATTGATATTGGCATGGGTATTATTATTGATATTCATATCGATATTGGTACTGATATTGATATTGATGTTGAATCTCATATCGATATTGGGACTGATATCGATATTGACCTTGATATTGGTATTAATACTGATATCGATATCGACCTTGATACTGATATTGATATGATTTTTTTGCAATCCTGATACTAATATTGATTTAATTGAATGAATACTGACGTTATTAATAGCTCAGCATCGTAACTGAAACCATTATTCACCTCAATTCAGTTCCATTCAAGGTTAGTATACCGTTATGGAATCTGTTTTCATTTCTAGTACATCGATTGTTGACATCGATGTCACGTTTTGTACATTCCTAATGACAGGTTACCACTAATATCGATCAAGAAAATCATACCACTATCGCAGTTTCGTCTCCGTAATTCGCACTCGTTCGCGTATATGACACCGTCTGTACCGCACACCGGATTGTTCCCTTTGGGACAGAACCTGGGACACGACGTCTGGTCCATAAGATTTCCAAGTGCAAGTGTACCTATTTACAATCAGGACAATCCGTTATCAATTGTCGTTTAAAAGTTGGTTGGACAGCGTATAACATTACTGTATATGAGCGATGTAATGAAGTATTTACAAATCTTATGCAACTCCAGATAACTTTTATAAATGATAGTATTATAATTTATATTTAAATTAATGGTGTAATTAATTAGTAACCCAAAGAGTAGGTAATATAGTCCTCACCGCATACAAGTACAGCACTCAGCGCAAGGACGCACAGACTCTTCATAACGACAACGCCGATGGAACAAGTGATATAAGAGATGGAGAGAGCGGCAGGACAGGTTTCTCGTTCAACGACCGCGTACTGAATGATTGCCCCAAAGACAAAGTAAGCTGCTTTTATTTGGGGCCCATTGGCTTTACACTGCTGCTTCCCCCCTGTATGCTGCCTCACTTTGCACTCTTGTTTCAATTCTTTTGTCCTTTTTTCTTAAATTATTTTCAGGTCTTTTTTCGCTTGTTTATCAAGAATGGTTGGCTTTCTTTTCTGGTTTTTATTGTTGTATAACTATGCGAGTCGGGTGCGTTTTCTTCGTGTTCTGCCTCGTTGTTCTCTCCAATCGACTGTAAATAGAATTCATCTTCTATATCAATCTCAAACCGACCGTGTCACTTGGAGAGTACACCATCATTCATATACCCGTGCCAGTTCTAATAATAGGATTGATATTGATGTACACGGCTGGCTATACAGATTAATACAGTGTCAAAACACTGTACTCTATTACCACTTATGACATTGCAGTTCAAGATGTTAAATTGATTACATGGATCATTAGAATAGATATGATATCGAATATTACTAAGGTTGTATTATGATATGACACTGACGGTTATTGTAAATTCGTTCCTTCAAATTTAACAATTTAAACACTGAGTACTATGAAAACCACATCGTCTTTATAACCTATGTAGGAGTAACATTGCACAACTGCTGGTAAAGGAAACCACGGTTAATAATGATGCATCTAGAAGCTGCCGTCAGGTTATTCACACAACATCTAAAGATGATTGTGAAATTCCGTGAAGAAAGATGGCCTTTGACATTGATTTAGGTCGTTGCATAGCCTCCAGTTGAAAGTCACGTTGATTCGTATAAAAATCTTCCTTGTAAAAACACGATGCTCGATACACGAAGCCATCAACCAAGGGCGTATAAATATTTTCCAACTCGCAATTATCTCCGGCGTGTCGTACCATTCGCAGAATCTATTTTATTCGAAACAAGCGAAAGGTCAGAGATACTCTTTTTAAAAAAAAATAATTAACGTTTCTCGAAACCCAGCCCGACAAATAAAAAAAAATCGAGAAATAAGAAAGAATCGCTAGCGGCTATAACGTATCTGTATTGTTTTTCTCAACTAAAGCAGACATCCTGTGTGAAAGAAGCTCGTCGTGACCCTGTGAACGTGACACTAATGACCTACTAAGATTCCGCGCACCTCATACTCGCAACTATACAGGATTATTCATATCTCTTTTTACGGGGTGAAGAATCTCTGTTTCATTGTTGAAATACCTGGCTTTCCCGTGCAATGCGATTGAAAAGAAGGTAGCTAACGTTGTGCGAGCGAGAATCTACGTGACTGCGGTGAAAACAACGCAGCAATTCTTCTTTATCTGCTAATACCACGGAATTTATGTCCTAACCTCAAACCCTGTATCCATCCCGGAGAATATTTGAATATATAAATCACAAAGGAGAGCAAAGTCTCTCTTTGGTACACTTTTCATATCCACATAGGAATGGCGCACTGTAGCGATCCATCTTGTCACATTTCATTCAAGAAAACAAGAAAGATGATTTGATTATATAGGAGCATAAGGTCAGAACAGAAGCGCATGGAAGATGTGCTGACCTACTTTAGATCGGGGCGACACACACGAACCTTTTAGCGTTTCTAATTGAAGTCAATTTGTGGTCACCGTGCACTGGTTGTTGTAGGCCGGCCCCCCAGGGCAGCATCCTATCTACGTAAAACCCATGTTGTATTTTCCCAGACGTGTATACCTGGCTAGTCTTAGTAATACTTAAATTGCAACTGAAGTATACTTACAATGTAGTAAGTGTTAATGTTGGAAGAAGATAGGATATGATTGTAACGCTCTTCTTGCTATGCAACCTTATACAAGTAAATATGTTTACTCAAGGTATAGGGCGTAATAAATAGGGAGATACCTTCTCAAATGACTTCCCAGAGATCGTTACAGTTACGTTTTTATAGAGAGTGTAAACATTAGCCCCTTCTTCCGGTTATGATTCAACATACTGGGCCATCTAGTAACCAGATTTAAAGACATGAAATGTCCATTACTATTCGTACGATAACAAATAATATGATGTAGGATGGTTTAAATGTGATTAATATAACTGTTGTGTCCAAGGAAGCTTAATGTGGTAGCCGTTTAAGAAAATGAGTTGTTAAGGGAGATTCTTGAAAAACGCCATCTAGTGGTCTGATTGAGAACTATACGTCATAGTTTATCCTACATTCAATTTCTGGCACCAGATGCCACTGCGTGGTTATGATATGAATGCCAAAGACATTCAAAACAACTGTTATTTTAATGCTGCCTATCTCGGACAAGCAGTAAATAACAGTATAGGGTAAGCCTGCGATGAACTATCGTCTGTATGTTGCACAGCTGATACATCGCCACCTGGTGGTTAGATCCTAGAGACAACGCCCTCTTTTGATGAAATGTTGAAATATACATGAATCTCAAACCTACACTTGGTTTTGGGCAGCAGATGTCGACCGGTGGTAAATATATCAATGTTGCTATACATACAATAGACCTGCACTGAACCATCTATCTATCTATCTATCTATCTTATAAATAAGAAACGATCCGTCAAACGTAAACAGATCATGCATCCCCTGATCGGCATTATCAGCGACGAGAAAATATGGAAATGAAGGAAGGAAAATAAACAAACGGATTCCTTTTTTTTAAAGCCCCATGAGAAAACAAACATGTCGAATAAAAGGCAAACCTCGTTCAGTACCCGCCATGCACTAAACAGCATAATGAGGGTAAACAAACACGCGCACAGATATATATATACCCTCTCGATGAGATGAAAGGAACGTCTATTACACAGACTAGGGAATAAAGTAGCAATCCATCCGTGAATGACGTGTTGTAAGTTTTTAACAGGATTTTATGGATATATCAAAACCATACTTTTACGAAACTATATACATCTACAGATAGAACGCTTAATATGGCATTCACCACATCATAGGTTATCTGTGATATGCGCAATAGCGATAGGATGATTTAGCTAATGAAACTAGTCACATTAGAGTTAACATCGTGTTTAATAATATAAAACTGTTATCTCAACTACGGTGTTTAAGTAATATTATACATATCTTTTACATAGTAGTATCGATAGTATTTAGTATTAGTAAACTAAGATTTACTGTTATATGAGTATAATGACCATAGGATGATTACACTAATCAAATTGACGTCAAGTATAGATACCGAACGGTAAGTTAACATCAGTCAACAACATAAAACTATAATAAGTACCACCATAGTTTCTATAAGTATGATGTTAATTAACTTAATAGATAACAATATCTATTGGTATAAATCGCTTTGCTTTTTACTGGAAACTGTTACGTACGGGTTCGGGAGGGGAACTGGCAAAGAGGGGGCAAGAGGAGAACGGCTATTGATATTACACCGATAATCGTTCTATTGTACATCGCTATCACAAGTCCGACAATGGGTTCTAGCTTGCGTGCTAAAAGGGCTGTACTTACGATAAACAAAACTACGCGTGTCGTGACGTTTATTTATGTCGACAGCTCGCGAGTTGACATTTCTATTTAACCCTTCAGTTGTGTACCAACAAAGTCCCACGTCGAAAGATATACATACGTTAAGATTAAGATGACTATCACACGTTATAGAGATTTACATAAACGTCGTCCAACAGAGGTTTTTTGGGTGCCAATCCATCATTCTAACAGCCTGCCCTCTATCAGTTAATTAACACGTGATTTAGAGTATAGGACACCAATATGTGAAAAGAACACACAATGTAGGCTGTTTGATACTGAACTCGACGTGTACTTCCATACCGTATGATATACGCTATACATAGATACATTTATAGATAGATGTAAATACAATTATTGATGTAGATACAGATATAGATGTACAGATACATAGTAGATATACTATGTAAATAAACGACAAACTGTTTAGATGTAGTTGTGAACATATAGGATGTATACAAATTTATCTATACATACATGTAATGTATACAAATATAGATATAGTATATAACATATAGATATAAAGATGGACATATAAATAAGTATAATGATATAAAAAATATGTAGATATATATAACATATAACATGAAGATAATATGGGGACGACCAGATAGATAAAGTTATAGGATATAGTTATAGATATATCTATATAGGATACAGCATATAAATATGAAGATGGATATTTACATATACTATCACATGTGATAGTTTTTTTTAATGTACACTATAAGAATACATGATAAACTACTTATATGACGTTATGGAAATACATATCAATATATAGACATATAGATACAGCATATAGGATAAAATACGGAAACGGCCTTAAATACACTACGAATATACTAATATATAATTAATTATAGGTACAATACTATATATTACAATAAAAATGTGCTATACTTAAATACACTACATGAATCGATGATGTACAGTTCCCGTTTTCATCTAGTATCCGTGCGTCCGAAAAGTTGTGAAAAGTCGGAAAAAAGGCCATCGAACAGTTTTCTTTTCACGCGGCTTATAGAGATGAAGAGGGAGAGAAAGAGACGTCGGGGGCGACGGATGATATTTCATGAAAAGATGTCAAAGAGCTTCTTGTCGGGTGTCAGTGAGTATCCCCCGCTGCGACAACACTGAAAAACCAATTCCTATTCAACATACAGGGATCTTTCAGCAGAAGCATCAAGAAACACATGAATGCCGACCTTTCAAAAAAATAGATGTAAGAACGAAAAAAATGGTATCGAATATCAAAACTGTATTCGTATATTTGAAGCATATACTCGCAGCGGTTTAAAGCAATTTAAATTTATGTAACGTGAATTTGTTTTTAACTATCTTACCTAGTTTTCTAGTTAGTCTACACACACGTTAAAGTAAAGTTTAGTCAAAAATAATTAAGTTAATTATATTGCTGTCAGATGATTTCGGAGCGGCGGCCATTTTCGTATGGACGGTAACTTGGGCGATCTATATACTCGCTTAATAACTTGCTTTTCCTAAAGATTTAAAAACCTTATTCTATAGGGCTTTGTGACGTCACATCACGTGACTCACTGTAAGGCTTAGGATAACACAACAAGACTGGCTTGCAAGGATAACTTCAATTAATTACTCTTTGTGTGTAATTAACTTGTGGGGAAACCAGTAGCACTGTCTCATGATACTAAGCACAGCCGATGGCATTTACGACAGTAATATCCTTAATGTAGAATACGATCACCTATAAAATAACCGTCAAGATGGCGGACATTTCGCGTAAGTCCCAATAGTTGCAACGGGTCTTTGATTACTAGTAAGCAAGGTTATAACGGTCGAATAGGTAGACGAAGCTTCAATTCACATTATAGTTTAGAAAATTTAGTTTAGTAGTAATGTAGTATGTAGTAACTGCTATATGTAATTTCACACGCCGAGATCGGGTGATGAATAACTGTTTAAATCTTCAATTCAACGAAGATGCGAAGTTTAAGATCAATATCCAGTTCTTTCACTCCAATTACAAAAATCATAAATTGTGATACAGTTGTTTGTATAATCAAGAAGGAAAATGACAGAAACCAACATGGGCTTCACTACCGTTAGCCGTCACAAGGAAAATATTTTACAGTTATTCAAGTAAAAGTACATTGTGGACCACATCAACCTCTCACACATAATCAGAAAGTTAAAAATTTCTCCTCAAACGAGATCCTAATACCTAATCCGGATAATTGCATCCCCTAGACTGTATTTATAGTCACAGTTGCAGGAATACATTCCAGTCAACCTATGGGACTTTTCTAATATTCAATATAACGTGTGTCTCTTTACTTAAACGACATCGCATCCATGATAATCAATTAGCCAGGGTGATGGCATTCGTGGGTAAACTTCAACCGGATCAAAATCAGCGTCGTATTTGACACATTTTGTTCGGTTGCCCTTAACAGATATCTCTTTAACTCAATATAGTTGACATAAGGGTTATGCCAGACTGCCATACTTCTCAGACTATCGATCCTTAAAGTAATACATCAAAAAGGAGCTCGGCTTGTAGAGAGTCAGTGGGCTGTGCATCGTTTAGTTTGTCAAGGAGAGGGGGGTAGAGATAAAAGAGGACGATGTTGGAAAAGGGAGCGAAGGGGGCATGCCTTGCTTGTTTAGGTGATTGAAAAATGGCCAGCCGAATCGTTGGTCCTTGCCTTCGTCGCCCCTCTTTATTTGATCTTTCTCTATTTATGTGTTTTTTGTATAACCCCCCTACTAAAGGGTGCTACAATCCAAAGTGTATGTACTGCAACATAACGCACAATGTCCAAAGGTAAAGGTATTTATTGATGTAATGTGTTGAATCGTTTTTGAAAAAGCAAACTGTGAAAAGAAGGGGAAGGCTAGAGGGGGCCCTGCTGAAGAGTGGCCCCTTTTCAGCTGTTGAAGAGGGACCTTTCATTTTCAGTCAATTTGTTCGACCGGCGCGTCATGGATATATTTATATGCGTGTCGCTGGCTCGGCCATAGAAAATGGAAGCGAGACCCCTGCTTGAACTATAGGATAGTCTGCTAACTTGCAAACGACAAGGTTGGAATTTCGCCTGCTTTGTACATACCAGTAGAACTTGGATAAAGAGTAACGAAAAAGGGTACTTGCTGGGGTGAAATTAAGTGCTTATTGCTTCCACACTTTCAAAGGTGTAACAACAATATTGTGTTGTAGTACTAATACTACTAGTAGGTAATGTTCACTTGATAGTTTCATTCTAATCAGTTGGTTACTTTTGCTTTAGACTGCACACATGTAGTTTTAAACGTTTGTTATGCCAATATGCTAAACATGAAGCACAATCAAGTATACTCATGTCAACCTACCTGAGTGTATTCATCACACTGACGGAACTGATTTCAGGTTAACAGTACTGATATGCCCTGGTTAAGTAGTGTGCAGTCTAGCTAGATTCGGTGAGGTTAAGTTGTTTTTAAGCTAGGTTAGCTTTGCTAACGCTTATGAAGAGCTAGTAAAGTATAGCACTAGGTCTCTTCAGCTCCCCTTATCACTATTCTGGTACTGCTTTAACAACTATCGCTTTATTGTCATACTAATATGGTTATTTAACTACTAACTATCGTATAAAGCATTACTATACCGTGCTGGCTACTATCTAACCCGTAAAAAGAGGGTTCATAAAAGCGCGTCGCTCCGGACCTTAAAACTTAGTGTCTAGCAATGTAGGCTAGATTTACTGTAACAGTGCTATTTCTTCGATAAAGCTGTAAGGATAAGCTTTTCTGTAAGTAATGCTATATTACAACTTATGCTGGTAGTTTGTTTAGCTGACGATTTAAGTTGCCATTAAATACTAGTAAGTCTAGCTCGCCCGTAAACAAACTTTTGATGCCGAGTTACAACAGCTCCAACAGTACAATGTACATACTTTTACAACCTTACACCTACAACACTTAAACAACCTCTTTCTTAACTGCAAACTGCTTAGCTACTACATTTGGCGCAGTTGTAGCTCTACTACAGTAATGCAACGCTACGATATTCATCTTCAGGATTAGTTAGTAGCAAGCGCTAACTTCTTCTAGTATGTTAGTTAACTAAGCTGTTTATTACTATCCAAAGCTTCTTCCATAGTAGGTGTGAACCAAACTATCGCCGTATGCAATGTAGGCTTGCTAATGTAGCATTAGCTTTCTCAACTCGCTAGCAGTATTAATACTAACAACAGCGAAAGTAGTACCTGTATACTGTTAAACTAATTAGAAAGGAGTTTAATGTTATAGTTAAATGTATGCTGCTTTTAATATAGTATTCTACGTTATTCTCATCTTGTAATGTATATACTCTTAGATTATGATGATATAATAACCGTAGTACAATACACGCACATATAAAGAACTGTTGTATAGTTGTAAACTGTTTCAAACTAACATCGCCAGAAGAGTATAGTAGGATTTTGTGGAAAGCATCAGGAAAACATGTGAGCTTTGCTTGTTTAAACTGTAGGATGTCATGCCTTGGCTATAAAACTGTGACGATAGTCTGGAAAATTGTTGATAATATGCGTGCAACGAGGCCTTTGCGCTTGGGAGTAAAAACAAACAGACGCCGCTCCATAATTTCGCCTCATTGCCAGCGAAATTACAGGAGAAAACATTGACTGCCATCAACAAGAACATAATTGGATCACACAGGAAGTCTCGCTCTACCATAGCCCCACAGTTTCAATACAAATAGCTCGTTTTCACACATATTATTTTTATAGCCCCTGTGCTAATAGAGCTTACCTACGGCTGGCGCTTTGGTTCTTACCCTCCCGTAATGCCCATGCTACGACACGCATCCAAAAAGCTAATTTATCTAAACATAGGAGATATTCTTAGTGCCAAAATCTTGAACTGAGTTTTGCTCTATTGAGCATAACCCACCTCTTTTAGATATACGGAAGTAGGATGACAGCAGTTGCTGTTTTAGTTGAGCTAGTAGATAGACAGTTAGATAGATAGATAGATAGATAGATAGATAGATAGATAGATAGATAGATAGATAGATAGATAGATAGATAGATAGATAGATAGATAGATAGATAGATAGATAGATAGATAGATAGATAGATAGATAGATAGATAGATAGATACTTAGACAGTTAGATAGACGGATAGATAGTCAGATTACACACGGGAGTAGGATTTTGTCAGTTGCTGTTTCAGTTGAGCTACTAGATAACTAGATAGATAGATAGGCAGATAGTTAGATAAATGAATATATGATAGATAGATAGATAACATACGGAAGTAGGATCATATAGCAGTTGCTGTTTTAGTTGAGCTATTGTGCCAGATGTCTTCGTTTCTATAGGGAGGCGCGGCAATGCGATTTTCAGGTTTCAGTCCATCTTGCACATTATTTCAGAGCAGCTTTAATCCCATTCAAACCACCCGCCTTAGACATGTAATCATTACAATTGCACTAGGGGTGCCATAAGGGTATCGTTTAACAACAACTATTGCGCGTTGCCCACTTAGGGGAAGCACTATGTTTCTCCCTGTTCTTCCGAGAATTCTCCGTGTGCTGATTCTTCCATGAAAAGGACAACAGAAAGACAGAGAGGAATAAAGCGAAACCAGGAAGTTTGTGTTTGGGGCATGTAACATATCTGACGTACATGAACGCGCGCAAGATGGCCGGAAACAGTTGTATGTTTTTCAAGCAAATTACAGGGGAAACGCACTGTCCGCGCTATTCATCATTTTGCATGAAATCGCTCTCGTTCCCCATTGTTATGCCCTTCAACCTCCCCAACCGTCCCCGACGAGCTTTTTTTTTAAAAACTAGAACGGGGTTGCCCCCCCCCCTAAAAGAAACGGGGGAACTGAGATTTTTTGTATCCTTTTTGCAACAAATGTATCACATACAATAGAAGACCGAAAAGAGTGTATCATTTACTCAATGATAGCATGTGTCACTGATGAATGAAAGGACATTGTCTGTCGTGACGGTTTGTGTAATACGAGTAGAATATTTACATTATTTTGCTACTTCATTTTATTATTATACTGTTTAGTGAACAATGACATTACTCCATATCGTCAGCAGCTACACCAGGAAGTATTATGTATTTCATCATTCATTCAGTTTTACAGACAGTTTGTTATTTTTTTTACTCGTGAAACAAAATGGTGGCAAAGAAATTTCAAAAAGGTCAAAATAGGTCAAGACACACACACACACACACACACACACACACAGCACGTTGTAACCAAATGAAGGTGAAACGGGCTATACTACATCATTAGCAATTAAAAAAGGAACTTGTTGAATGCTGAAAACTTGTGGCTATAATACTCTAAGCAAGAAAACACGATTTCAAACATGTGTGAATCGAAGATTTTGAGTTTCTCGAGTGACAGTAACTTGGTCTTCAAGTAGTAGCCAAGTACTTCAAAGTAGTAAGTGAGTACAAGGTGACAGAAACTTGGAAAAAAACACGTGATCGGACCGTGACTAGTGGCCTGGCTCTTTCAGAAGCACTACACCCTAAACAAACACTGTGTACGAGAGGGGAAAAAATTGGGTTGGTGCTAAAGAGGAGATACTTGCTTTTTAGAAGTTAAAAATCGAAAAGCAGAAAACGGGTCTCATTTCAAATCACAACACACAGTTTTGCAGTATCTCCACCATCCTCTGTTCCATAACCTGCTGGGGGCGGGGGGAAACGGTCCTAATGGGATCCATGCCCGGCCGTAAGATCCTGCAACTTCTTGCGACTCTATAAATCAACCACAAAGTTTGCTAGTATGTGTATGAGTGGTGTTTGTATGGGCTAAGTAATACGGTGATAAATACAAGTGAAACGGAAACGAACTTATGAACTGATATGAGGGATATTATATAACGTGCTTTAAGTACCGGAAATACCTCGTTCAAATCCGACTCGGCAGTTCTGTCTGCATGATGACCGCGGTAAGCTCGTTGGTCTTCCTCAAATTCTCTTAAGCGCTGGTTGAAGCGTTCCACTTGCTCTCTGCGATACGCATCCTCGATCTTTTGGACAAATGTAACCAAGAATGGATTGTATTAGTTTATATACTCATACATCATTCTTCTATTCTATTTTCACTATATGACATACTATATGAAACCATGGTAGAAACATTGTCTGTAGAGTAACTTTAGGCCTAATTCTCGATTGCACCGGTTCAAGTGCGCACATTTTCCTCGACAATTTATGAGCAGCGGAGGTGTAATTTTCCACCGTAATAAACCGTGAGTAACAACACACGGAATAAAAAGATAAACAGAGAACCAAACCAACTTCTCCCCCCTTTTTGGTTATTTATAAAATTACCCAATAACAACAGGTTGAAACACTTGTCTAGTGCACAGAATTTACCACGTAGGCGCCGTACTGTCTGGGTGAACAAACAAATCATGTGAAAATTCACGCGCCATTGAAAAAACAGCACGTAATCAACAGACGCTAGGAATTTTCCCAAAACAATTACGTTCTCTATAGGGTTCCTCAAGACTGATTTTTCAGCATATATTTCTTTGGCTTGATGATAATCCCATATGCAATCTCGCAATTTCCTCCGGTTGTATTACCGAGTTGAGTAGTGAGCCGTATATCACTATCGTAGATGCATCACCAACATATGTGAAACCGGATGAAGTTGCCAGAGTCTTCTTAAATTTGAAATGCTATGAGGAAGTGTAGTAAAGTATCAGGGGAGGTGGTTATTTCCATAATGGGTTGCTTACACAATTGACCAGGAGGATGTTCGTGACTGTGAAAGCTGGCTATGGTTTTGTGCCGGTGGAGGCCAGCCTGTTTCTAATTCTAAACAGTAGCTTAATGGTCAACCCGCAAGAATGCAAAGCAGTAGCAATGCACCGGCTCTCTACACGAAAACCATAACCTGCCTGCTGGTAACCTGGCGCGAGTTTTATATCTTTTTGTGGCTTTTTGCTAGATAACACGCACATCAGATGACATTTTAAAAAAATTACTTATATATTTACCTATGATCTTCATGCCATATGTCACTGCTTTAGTATGTACTATCCTCATGCATGCTTTAAGTATCCTAGCTTGTAAACGTATCGTTATAACTATACGTAGCAGTTGTGCGTATGCATATATACTATGTACGTTTACAACTTGGTGACCCTATTCTTCAAATAGGAGGAATCCAATAAGAATAGGATTTCCCAAGAGGAGATTCACTCATCCCATATGGCTAGATGAATTTGTAAGTTTACATAAATCTGTCGACCTATCTATCTACTAATATATCTATCTATTTGTCCATCTATCTGTCTGTCTAACTACTTGTCTATCCTGTCTGCCTATCCATCTAACTGTCTGCCTTCCTACCCATCTTTCTTTCCACCTATCTATCTGTCTATCTATCTCTCTATTAATCTATCCATCTACCTAAACTATTGTCTCTTCCTATCTATATATCTGTCTACCTGTCTGCCTTGTTACCCATTTTTCCTTCCACCTATCTATCTGTCTATCTATCAATCTATCTATCTATACGTTGTATACATGATACAGCGATTGTTTAATGATGCGGACATCTACTTCGTAATCCACATGATATGGAGCACATTATTTTACTCTGCGTATATGTATTCAATCTATACAATTACAGAAATGAATGCATACGTATACAGCTTCTTAGCATACCTACGGACGTCTTAATATAATGGGCACTGCTTTTTGTATCTGGCGGAATAAATCTAATACTGGCGACATTGTTTGTGTTTAGTATGCCGACATACGTTCTTCGCATAGCATAGTGAAACTTTTTCTGTCTGCTTTCATTCGTACATCATCTATGTACTGGTACTTGATTTCTATTCCCTGACTGTTTTTTTCTCATTCTTTTTCGCTAATCAGAGACTTTCTACTTTCAGTCTGGGGATAGTTACACGGTTAAAAATATGTACAGTCTAGAGAAGAAAAAAAAGGCTCTGAATGGTATGAAACTATGAATTTCTACCCTAACTTTAGAATTTTATTTTGGCAAAACCGACAAGCCGATTTAATAGAAACTTTGTTGATTCATTAACTACTATCAGGTGTACACTCAGTATTTTTTTGGTTCTTATACCTGCGATAACTTTGGTGTCACAAGCAATCAACTTTTCCCCAGCAAGAACCCTATCATTATTGCTTCAGTAGATGATCCTTGTTGACATTACTAATTGTATTGATATACCAATATCGACTATATCAGAGTTATAACCATTGTGATTAGCACTGTTAACTGTACAAGTTTACACACGATACAGTGAGCTGTAGCACAGTAGCAGTTAGATGTTACAAGATCTTTTTAACTGCCAGTTTGAGTCTCCTTTTCTCTTGCCAGTTGCTTCTCCTTCAATTAAGAATTTTCTCTTTTCAATTGGTCGACCAAGAGAATCTATTAAACTTTAATAACGCTCGTATATAGTGGAAATATGGAGGCAAATATGTGAAAGTGGTGTCTCGTAAATAACGGCCAAGTGCAGCAACAATTGTGGTTAGCGTTTTTCCCAAAAAGCTTCTAGACGAGGCTACCATCATGTACACCCAAGGGGTCTGAAACACATACAGTTTCTCTCCAAAGAAACGGAATCGATTGGTTTTTACGGGAGTTTCTTAGTCTTACCACAAGGAAAAAGGGCCATTGCATAAGAAAAGGGCTTCAAGGTTTTTTGCTTGTATCTTTTGAAATTACATCTGTATAGCAACGAAAATCTACTTGAAACATCACCGTATGTACTAGTATCTAAGTGCAAACTTTCAGACAATTAAAGTAAATACTTTTGCAGATATTTAAAGTCAAATTTCGGAGTGGCTCGCCGTACAGGGCCCTTCTAGTATGTGGTGAACTGCGACTTCAAATTACTGCGAACTTGAAGCTCAAACGACGGGTTTTCATCCTCTTGCATACGCTACTGTTGCCAACCCTTTGGTTGCAACATGCAGCGGGGAAGGAGCTCTATGCCTGCGGCTTGGTGGTGATCGCTTTACAAGAGGAACAATACCCGCTGATTGCTTATTGTTACTTGATGGGCTAAGATGGAAATGGTCTTGCACACGAGGCAATTTATGCTGGGCTACTGAAGAACCTCAACGCAGCAGAGAGTCTCATTGGGCGTACCACGTAACCCAATGTAGCCCATAATTTTCCCTTTCATACTTTCAAGAAACCCGCCAGATTCATGTACCTTTCTTCCACATGTATAACATTGTCTAGCAGTCATTAAGGTATGTCCGCTTGTACCCTGTTAACTTCCGGTGAAGTTCAGATGCAGTTTTCGCCATATAACCATTAGTTTAGTGGTACGGTCCTGGTAATACCGTGTTACTTGTTGTTTTAATGGTAAAGTATTGAAAGCACAACGTACATGTCAGAATCAGTAGATGTGATGGTGCTTAATGCGTCTTATAACTGTGCATTTCAGTCCGGTGCTCGACTGGTTAGTTAGACATAGATTGCATAAAGATGCGCAGGTATAGTACAACAATCTCCATTACCATCTACCTTCTAGTACGTTTCGAGTGTCAATAGTATCTGTAATGATTTTGACGTGAAACCTCTTGCGCTATTTCTGTTGGCACCACAAGTAGTTTCTATTTACTATTTCAACTCACCCGTGCAGTTTCTTCATCAAATTCGACGCAGCCGGCGCCGTCGAGACGATCCTGATCGACCCATCCTCGCCACCTGACGCAGACTCCGTTAAGTATGAATCTCGACCTAATATGAACCTGCAAGAACATCAATAATGCATGAGTCAACGCTTGTTGTCGGGGGGGGAGGAGGGGAGGATGGGCACAGATATTGAATTACATCAGGAAAAAAACGGTTCTTAAATGAGAACCACTTGGCCAGCAGCTTTGACACGAACAAATCTGGTCAACTCAAAACATTGAGATTTACGATAGGGGAGCCCCCATATAGCGGCCAACAGCGCGCGGACATTTCTCTCTTAGTCAGGTCAGAAACTACTCGGCTCCACTTCGGGATATTATCAATTTTCCTCCCCTCAAAAGCCAGCGGTCAAATATCGATACAGTTTCAAGGAGGTGCAGGTAGCGCAGCATTTGAGACGGCAACTCTTTGTTCAAGGCCTATATCGGCTCTTATATTCCCTGAGCATCGTGTATCGCCACACCAGATCTTTGATTTATTACCGTCACCGGGAATTTCGGTTGAAAAATATTCTATGTTTCTTGTGAATAGCGCTATGGTCCTCGACACAAAAAATTTTCTGGAAAGAAGGTAAAATAAAATGGCGGCGGATCCCTTCTTTCACAACTTTTTCTACGTGTGTGTCTTCTTTCCTTCTCAGGGCTGCTCTTCCTTTTAAAAAATACATTTTTGTATATTAGAGCCCTTAATGTAATCAAACCTAACGAAGCGTGATGGCTGTTGGGTGTTAAAATGAGCAGCATTTACAATCAGGACTCTACAGGAAATGTTATTTATCAGTCTTGATTCCGAACTAAGGTGAATCTTGAAATGAATCTTGATAGTTTCTAATATTTGCCCTGTTTTTAAGTACTTGGGTTTTTTCTTCAATTAACGGTTAAACAGTTTAAAGGTAAGAAGGCGACACTGTTCACCACCTTGCGGAAAGCTGTCTACACTGCGTGCACGTAACTACTAATTACACGGTTAGAGTTCTTTACTCATAATTATTTTTCCAGGTAATAGGGTTGGAATACAATTCTCTAGCCAGACCTTGAGCTTTGGAGCCTGCGACGGTGTATGTGTGTGTGTGTGTGTGGGAAATTTTCACGGACTGTGAGAATGCGCCATGTGCGTGATGCAATGAAATAAAAATCGTAAAAGGGCGGCAACAGAGGCATTGCATGCTTGATGCTCTTTATAGAGTGACCTAACTTTTAGCGTTGCTCATTAAAAGAAACAACTTGCTGATACTTTGGCGCATCGCCTTATCTAAGCGGTACCGCATAAAAAAGACTTCTTACAAGTATAAGTACCTTACAGTATCTTATAACAAAAGAACTTCCTGTTTTTCTTTCTGTTTTCTTCTTCTTTTTTCATTGCAGAATACAAAACCGAGGGGTTCGCCAATCCGCGGAAACGTGTGCGAAAACTTGTACGATTTTTCCCGAGACATTTATGACATTTTTGCTGAAATGTTGGCAGATTTCCAGACCTGCGAACCTCCTCGATACATTGCACTTTCAAAAGGTCTTACATTTTCAGCGAGTGGATCGAAAAACTCAATAGCAGTTTCCCTGTACATGTTCAGGGTTTGCGTGAAAGAATCTTCAGTGTATAGCGTCAATATTGTACATGCGGTCACATAATGTGAATCATTAGTTTCCTTTGGGGAATGACCAGCCCTTGTTTATAGTTACATCGAGAAAACCGCGTTGGTCTCTATTTGTGCGACGGCCATTCTTTTGTATAGCCTCCAGCTGCAACAAGAATTATTTTTGTACCTGGGCTTTCTCTTTAATGCGGCTCCTTGGCTATGAAACATAATTCTTCGAGAAAACATGCTCTAGAAAGCTTCAGAAAAGGCGGTTAACTTCTTTTCCCGGTAGAATAAATATCAAGCCAGTTTTACCCGAATTTCAGAAACGTTTCATGCGAAACAAGAACCGGGTAGAATTCACGGGCATCAGAAACAGTGGAGGGTCATTATGAAGACAAGGATGACTGGTTGGTTAAGATACAGTTGTGTTGCACTGACGCGAGTCATTATTCATAGGCACTAAGACCGTAGCATCTGTTCGGGATTTTTCAGAAGCCATTTCTATCTTTTATAGATCCCCCTCTCCTTTCTGTATTTCAGAATCATTCGACGGCCAAGGGAGCACAGAATCGTATTAAAAGCGATCCAATTACATAAACAAGACACGTGGAGGCTTCCGAGGGACTTGTCGTCGATCTGACGCGCATACTGATCAGTCTGCTGCTGTCCGCACGGGTCGATTGCTAAAATGCAACCCGCAGTCTACAGCTGTATGCGCATTACTTATATTTATATAAATATTTTTTTATTACTTCTTTTACTGAGGTGCCAGAGGAAAATCAGACTGTAATTCTCTGAAAGGATATGACGCACCTTATGGGCACATCAGCAGGAACTCACACGAAGAGCTGCAATTAAGGAGAATTCGTGCAAAACTCGTGAACGCAGCAGAAGCTAAGCGCTCGGCTGCTTTCTTTTCTTTCCAGTTTTTTTTAAAATATTTATTTCAGTTTAAATCAGCTCTTAAACACACGGGACTTTATTACAAAATGGAAAATGTAGATTCTCCCTCTTATTTTCTACCTTTGGAAACAAGGGCTAATTGTTTTTCTACCCCTTCCCACGAAGGTGAGCTGGAGGAAGAAAATTAATTTTCCAGTACCAGACACTAGAGGGGCACCTGGTCAAGGTCTGTAGTCTCTACGGGGCTAATTAGACCCAATCTATCATAATTAGCTGGACGTTTTATTCATACCCGAGTTAGTTCGCTTCTTCAGAAACTAAGCGAATCATGTAGGACTTTCAACTTTACTGTCTTGTATGAAAATCGCATACAGTTTTGAGTTGTTGAAAAACCTAGGAGTTAAAACTAGGCTCAGCTGAATGAAAACTCTATGGCTTGTGTGAATTACATAAAAATTCAGGGAAAGATTGAAACAAGCAACGAGTGGTGAATCTATTTCGGGTCGAAGAACCCGCCGGCTTTGTTAGTGTTCGACTTGTGTTAGGCAGGCACGGTTTAGGAAGGACTGCGAAACGAGGGGTTCGCAAGTCAACGGAAACTTGTTCGAGTTGTAAAGTCTTTAAAGATTGGATAAGATTTGGCTGAAGTGTTTGAGCTGCAAAAACGACTATTATGCGTGGTGGTTTCCGACAAGTAAGTCTGTTGGCCGGATATTCATCATTTCTTTGTCTTCTGGTTCGGGCAGCCGGCTACAGTCTTGTTACCTTTTTTTCTAAAATTGTTTTTAATGAGTTTTTCCTGGACGCAAATCAGCTGTATGGGCAGTTTGTTTTGACCTGCTCGGTGGATGCACCGACTCGGCGCACACCAGCTAACAACAGATGTGCTGCGTTTTCGCATAAGCTTTTATCGCTCTCTCTCTATCTTATACGACTACCGTCTATCTGCCCGTTTGCTTATTTATCTATCTGTCTACCATGTTTTATAGTCATCTATCTACTTTAGTTAACCGACTAAATACTCGTCAATATTTTGTGTAATGCAGCAAACTATCTATCCACTTACCTATCTCACTGTCTATCTATTTATCTATTTGCCTATCTATCCACCCATCTATCTATTGAACTAACCATCTGTCTATCTAGCTATCTATCTATCTATCTATTGAACTATCTATCCATCTATCTAATCTATCTACGCTATTTACTTATCTACCTGTCTATCTCTATCTACAAACTGAGTATTCGTCAACATATCTGTCTATCTACCAAACTATACATCTACCTATCTATCTCACTATCTATCTTTTTAACTCATCTATCCTTTTCAAGGCGGCGCGGGATGGGGGAAACAATGCTAAAGATAAAAGGACAACAAAGAATGAAATGTGTAACAGGAGAGAAGATGAGATTCTGTTTGATCGAGAGTACAGAGGGAGGCAGAAAAATCAATGTTCCAAAATGGCCGACGGATCCATCCAATAGGATCGCTTGCAACCCAATAGGGTCCTGGGTACTCGCATGCGCAGTGACATAGCGAATAAGAAGCAAAAGAGCATTTTAATCCCTCGGCTCGAATGACACGTTTGCCTCTTTTGCTGTGCTTTACCCTACAGATGCATAAAAACTACCGGCTAGATTCAAAAACACAGCTAACTTGCTAAATCTATCTCGTCATGTTGGCTCTAAGGATTCGCAAATCCACGAAACTGTGCTCGAATTGTAAAACCTTTTGTGGATTTTTGGAATTTTTCCCCCGGATTTCTACGAGATTTTGGCTTTGGCTCGAGAATTTTCATTTTCACTTTTTTTACTGGTTCACGCACTTTTCAACTTTTGGCTATGGTATATAGGAAACCATTTAAGGTGAGGAAACTTCTTGGGTGTAAAAAAATGAAAAGAAAAATGGTCATCAGGTGGTCTTGTCGAGTGCAAGCGCATTGGTTGCTGTTGGCATGCATCTTTTTCCAGCATAATTAGGGATTAATTAACATCCTGTTTCATTTAGCCGGGCTATTAAAAGAGACGCTATACCCTTCAAGCCGTGTTCATTAAAACCTAATTAACAATCCAAATGCACTTCGCAGTTTGATAGCTGGTGAGTTATAGTTTATAACCATTAACTTCTACTACGATTTACTTATATTGAGATTTATTATAATACTTTAACTATTAGGTATTGTTAACTATTACTATACTAAAAGCCGGTCGACTTTTACAACCTTATAGGTGAGAATTCAGATCTCGGGAATCACTCTGAAGATTCAGAAAAGGATTGTTGTTTGAGGACGCTCTGTCTCTGTTTCTTTTCCCCCACCTTGAGGGCTTTTAGTTGAGCACGGTGGACTCGAGGGTCTCTCGGCATGGGGCTCCGGAAGTGAGCAATAACCCCCTCGTAATAACACCTCTTGCTCACTGTTTGGCTGCAGTCATCCGGACGCTAATTGCACAAAATTACACGACTGTCGACGCCGTCTGTGACTGAGCCCAGCAGCACCACCAATTTACACATTCACTCCTTCAAGCATCTTCAAAACTTTTATTTTCCAGGAATAAAAAAATTACCTCCGCCTTCCCATGCAGACCGTTTCGAATATAAAAACCCTTGCGTGAAGGCCTAATCTGCACTCAATGGTCGCATAGAGATCTTAATGAACTGTTTACTGTCTGGTGAATCTTGGCTCTTATAGATTCAGACTTATCTAAGGCTGATTAGTACCCTAACGCACCGGCTGGATAAAGATCTGAATGGACTGTTTACTGTCTGTGAATCTTGCTACTTGGATTCAAACTTATCTGCACTGTATCTGTAAACCTCGTGCTAGTAGTTCCACTGGTTGTAAAGTAATGACGTGTCAGTATCCATGTCAGTTAACAAGACAGGATTTTAGCTTCACGACCTACAAGTTCTGCTGCAGTACTTATCATACAATGCTAATAATACTATGGTAAGATACTATGTACTATCTGATCTACCAGCAGTTCAACCAGCTCTGCCGGTTCCAGCCTGGCTGCTTACAGAGGCATTAACTGCTGGAACTGCTGATATTCGCCCTAATCCAGCAGGCAGACGAGTTAGCAGTAGGTCGTTCAGTGGTTTTTGCATTGAGACAACCACTTTGAGGATTTTCAGCTCAGTATTGTTCTTGTACTACTAAGATTTCCAGCTAAATTAGTACATCAATTCTGGTCATCTTATCAGTGTTATTCAGTAGGTTACGCAGCGCGCGGCTTATAAAACTGGAAATGACATGCAGTTTGGTACGAAAAGAAGACAAAGATGGAGCCCTTGGTATGTTTGGATTCTTCGGTTACGTCTCCCGATGTAGATAAGCTGTAGAAGGAGACTGACTAACAGGATTAGAAGCCCCTCTTGTCAAGGAGAAGAAGAGAGGCCAGCCCCGCGAAGACACGGACAAAGCACATTCGGGTTAAATGGTAGCCACTGCAAATGCCCCGAGTGAAGTGGACCAAAAACTTGAATAACTAAGGCACGCTTCACAAATTCTTCCTTTTCCCTGGCGTTTTATACACACACACACACAAGAGAGGGGAAAAACACGGTCAACAGAGGGGAAATAGAAGGTAAAAAAGAGGGCTACAAGAGACGCATATTTCGGCAGCTTAGCGAAATGGACAAACGTATAGCGTACCTCTCAGCAGTATCGTTCTCCCGCTTTTTTACGGTATCAAAAAATCCCCTCCGAAATCAGGGAAAAAATAAGAGTGTACAAGAATGCTTTCATGCTGCATTTCGTTGGAAAACCGTGTTGTGTAACAAACATTTCACGGATAGTTCCGCGTCTCCTATCCACGTACATAACACAAAGCGGTTGGAGACAATGTCAAGCGACGCCAACCTAAACACAACGCATAGTCTCGAGCATGATAATTTCGAAACTTTGGAATTTTATTTTGACAAAACTAATGAACCGATTTGAATGAAACTTTAACGATGGATTAAGAACTACTAGTTCTGCATTCGCTAATTTTTGGGCTGCTCTATCTTTGATAGGACGGAGGCAATAACCAGTCAATTTTTTCCCAGTAAAAGATACTTTTTCGGTCCAAGTTCAAAAAGGTAAATAACATGTTGGAATTTTTCCGTCAATTTTGTTCAACATTTTTATTGACGCTGCCGGGTTTGATGGTTTTGTGCCCGGGAGGGAGGAGAGCTTGTCGACTGCTTGACCGTGTCAATTGACGTCAATCAAATGTTTGCAGAAGTGTCAGTCTACCAAGGCTATTGATCTAGCTGACGCTAAGTATGCTTTTGTGAGAGAGCACGAGCAACAGTAACGTGTCATTTCTTCTGATTTTATAAAGTCCATTGTATCGAAAGTTTTTTAGATTTTTGTAAGCCGAAATTTCCACTAACGGTATCCAAACCATCAAGAGACCTAGAATAACGAGATCTATTAAAACGAACACAGAAGACAAATCTAGAGGCTAGAAGTTAAACAACACAGTTCAGTCTCGAACAGAATGGTCGATTTTCCGATTTTGTACAGCCGATATCGACACGACTATGACGACTATGCAGTTGAGCGTTTAACAGTGTTTGTCGAGTATTTAATTCGATTGTTGAGTTAACCCAACATATATATGGAGCGAATCTTGTCAAGTCACATAAGAAATGAAACCGTCGAGTGATCAGTCGGTTTTCCAACTGTATAGTCGATATCGATACGATTCCGTACAGTTGAGGGCTCACCAGTATGTATGTCGGGTACTTTAAAGTCGCGCAATCGAGTCAACCAACATGTATAGGGAGAATCTTGCAAAGTGGACACGGGGCACAGCGTCAACAAAGTGGCACACAACGGGAGGTCCGTTGCAAAGTAAATCGCCGAGGGGTTGACAAGTTGGAAAATCCTCGAACAAATCAACCAGAATCTCATCAAAATCTGGGGTAAAAAATCCTTAAAATATCCTTGAAAATCTCAAAAATAAAACCCAAGAATCTCCCTTAAGAAAGAATCCCGATTGCTTACCCCAAAATCCCGAGGCAACTCTTCAAAGATTTTTACAACTCGAACACACTCCCGTGGACTTGCGAACCCCTAGGTAATCGCTCAGGTAGATAATGCGCAGTGGCAGCCGACAACTTCTCCACCAGGAGGTCTGTCCGACAAACTATTGTTCCATGTTGCTCATTTTTTCATGGCGCCCCCCACCCCCTTTATCAGACGAATCAATGCCTGATACTCTTACAATGAGGCTCGTGTTCTTCTCTTCCAGCAGAAGTCTCTTTAGCACACCTCATTTCACTTGTATACCCTCTAATTGGGATGCTCCATCTCGTCTCTATGCACATCTCCCTCGTCCTTTCTCTCTAAAGCAGACACACACCATGAGCGACCAGGGTGGCCACTTTTTGAATACGAGCGCTCATCCAAGGGTTACAGTTACTCTTACCAAATGCTCAACTTCCGTTCTACAGTCAATACAAGAAAGGGGCAAACGACAAATAACTCCCTCGTGTTTAGTGTGTAGAGATCGTTATGTATAAATTATGTTCATTATCCATTCCATAGATAGTCAGACGTCTACTACAGTATTAGTAATATGATTGATAATCAGTGAATACAAGTGACCAGTTTACCATATGCTGTATAGTACAACTATGGTCTACCATAATATCATCATGGCAATGTACTTGTTATGCATTTCGTGTAAGTATATACATTGTCACTACCTGTTATCTCAGTAATATTACATCATGGCGCCTGTGTACATCGAGCATGACATCATCTGTACGTTTATAATCCTGTACTACGATCAAGACTCAAGATTCAAAAAGGCAGTACAGTCTTGAAACAAAACAAAAGGGGTTTGAATGATGAGACATCTGATAACTTGCTTTTTTTTAGAATTTTATTTTGTCAAAACTAACAATCCGATTACCACGAAACTTTACGAGTATGTTAAGTACCGTTGTTTCCACACTCAGTATTTTTTGGGTTGCTATATCTTTGATAGTGTGGCAGCAATAAACGATCGAGTTTTCCCCAGCAAGAACACCTTTTGTACATGCAATAACGTCACGCTACTATTAGTACTCTTCGCTGACATACTTGCATCTTTAGATACCTTTCAACTATACAATGTCCCAAGTTTTTCAGTCGGCATAAGACAGCTAAGACTTTGAATAAGATCAGAACGTATCTTGCGCCCGTTTTTACGACACATGCAGACAAGAGAGGGGCTTGGCTCGGGAGTTTTACTGCAACTGGGGCTGTTGTAAACAACGCAATAGAAGTCCGAACAGCGGTGATTAGACGACTTTTATGACGTCTCCGTTGTTGGAGAAGGCGCCATTAAGAGGCCGGCTGTTATGCCCTCAAATCCCATTGACAATAGGGCGACCCAAGGCGACTTATGTCCGTTATAGATCGTGGGGCCCTGCATATACACTCCTCTTCCCATCGGAGAAAATTTCCCGAAAACAAAGTCGCGACCAACCCTGCCGATTTTGAAAAGTGATGCCGAAAAGCTGTTTTAACAGCAAAAGGCAAGGCACGATTGCCTCTTAAACGACCTTTTAGCCCCCCACCCCCATAATAAAGACCCCCCCGGCCCTAAAACCTCACCCCCAACCCCCCAATAAACCCACCTCATCTCCGTCGCAAACTATATTGCTAGGGGCCCCTTTCCATCAAACTGAAAACTTCTTAGCCAGAAGTTTCGGCTTTCTTTACTGCCAAACACACAAGTTATATATAGATATCTTAACTTAGTGAACAGTCCCCCTGTTTGTTAACCATGCTTGTACTGCGTAGTTAGATACACGTTGATGTTTTACCTTTCCGGGCTCCTTGTCGAAATCGCAATCACGGATTCCATCGCTGTTGTAGCCCCAGGTTCCCGGACCGAAGACAAGTTGGAAATTTGTACCCGTCGCCACAACTGCCTGTTTATTCCCAAAATATATACGTCACTCGAGATTCCATTTCAATAACATTAAGTTAAACTTCCATTTAAAACAATTGCTATAATGAATTTAACGTACGAAGTCAATTAAATATACAGGGCAAGGGATTAAAGACATTAGGGCATAAGTTTAAGTCCGCATAGTTTGTAAATACGGGGATTCTTGACTGTTACGGCTAAACGAGAATCTGATTCTTGTCCTCTTCGTGTGTGTTGAATCCCGGTTTTCTCTACACGCGGTTATCAGCAATGCGGTTTGCCTTGTATTTCCGCCAATGCGGGATGTTTGGGTGCTGATAAAATTAAAGTTGCCTTATTGTTTTCCCTACATATTATCGCTTGTTAACATATTCCGAAAACTCAGGGGGCAAAAAGAAACACACTATTGTGTGAAATGACACTGTAACCTTTTCTCACGATCACTCATTTAGATTAGATGTATATTTAACACCCCCGGGTCCTCATAAAGATTAGGTCTAGCTCCGAAACACAAATATTAAAGAAAACATCACTTGATTTATACATATTACAAAGTCTGTAAAGCAATTAAACTATCGGGCTACAATTCTAGTTGCAATGATTTATGACGCTGAATTATAACTTACAATGTCAGTATGACCTTCCCTGCAACCGGCAATAAATCTCATTTGCCGTTCTTCGAGCGGACGATCGCGGAAACCGACGTATTTAACCTAAATTTTCAGATGATAAAAAAGACAAGTTAATTAACGTATAACATGTAATGGATAGCAATCTTGATGGGGAAAAGTTGATTGCTAATTGCTCCTACACTTTCAAAGATATAGCTACCCACAAAATACTGAATGTAGACCCAAAGGTACTTAATACCCTCATCAAGTTTCGTTAAAATCAGTTCATTAGTTTAGCCGAAATAAAATCCTAAAGATATCGTTTAAACTCTGGACAATGAGAGTGTGTTGATTGGAAAGTTTGTGTATATTACCTCCGATTCGCGGCTAAGTCTGCGGAAGAGTTCGTCGGATTCGAAGCGGGTCTTTTGATCGGGAACGACGCGCGGGACGCGGTACATGAGCGTCGGTTTCGTCTGCTCGTACAGGCCCATGGTGTCGTATGGAAGCATGCTGGAAAGAAGAGCGGCCGTCTGGTTCATCGCTTTACATTGATACAAACTTGTGGTTTTTACTTTGTTATATGCTTGATTCCTTTAGACTGTAGCTAATCTATTAATAGTACGAGTTAACTATATCGATTGTTAATTTCATTGTTTAGTTCAATTAGATTAATTAGATTTACGTTGATACAAAATGTGGTTTTTAACATTCGTTATGTACATGATTCGCTTTAATTTTATTCTGATTTTGGGTTATCTGTGTATAGTCTTAAGAATCGATTATTAATCCCAATTAACGATATCGATTATTGATTAATGACACGATATTTCAATTTCTTGATAAGGGTTGTATGAATGACGTTAATCGACACCCAAGTCAACTTGATAGTCAACTTGAGAGTCGACTTCAATACAACTAATCGGTTAATTTATTGTGTACAGTGGTCATTGTACTGTGGTTAGTGAAAATCGTTGTTAATTAGATGTAAGTTAATTAGCCGATTGAATTTTTCATTTGTATCGATTAACTATATTGATATCATTTACGGTTACTCTAATACAGCTACTACTTCAAGTTACGTAATACAAATCTTAAGGCTTAAGGTTAACTTCACTGACGGTTATTATATATTATATCCCCTACAGCTATAATTCATAGTTCTAATTACAATTAAGTTATAATGTAATAACTTTTAAGAATACGATATTACTGTCTACTTACTTTTGGCCGTCGGTTTCGACACTGTCGCGCACAGTTCACCACGAAAACAAGTTGACGAGGAAGAATCTCGTTATAGCAGTGCGTCGAAATCTCTCCCGCTGGCCACAATTCTTCCTTTTCCTCGTCTCTTTTTCGAATTTATTTATAAAGAATTTAATTCTCCCCCCGGCTTTGATCTTCTATCCACCGGGTAGGGAAAAATTTATCTCTAATTAATAATCACCGATTAAAACTCAGAGGCACCAAAGTCGAAACACACAAGTCGACGCGCACGACGAACATAAGATCAACAAACCAAAAGATGGGACGATGATTTAAAGGGCTAACACAAGGGACAACTGGAAATGTAACCGTGGCTCTCGTTTCGAGGCAACTCCTGGTCTTACCCGGCAGATCGGCCTGTTTCGTCTTCCCGGTTGCGTAGCCCGTGGGGAAGCGAGAAAACCCGGCCTCGGTCAAAAGAATCGGTAAAAGTTGGATCCCGGTACACCTGCTTCGTGATTGGCTATTGGGAGGCCGGTGGGTGTGGACGGACCGGCTGATTGGTTGCTCGCCTGTGTGTAGGGGTGGGGCTTAGTCCAACGGCGTGTCTAACAAGACCGGTAGCTGATCGTAGCCCTAAGGGGGGAGGGGAGGGGGGGCGGAACTGTAATGTTGACATTCGGAGGTGGTTACCTGCCAATTACTTTTCAACTTGTCATTGTAATGTGAAAATGGAGAACCGATTCGGGTAAATGATTTCTGCTGGAGCCTGCTCATCCTGCTCTTTAATTACTAATTTATTATATTAAATTTTATCGTATCGTATTATAATCCATATAAGATTTGCTGTTATACGATCTGGAAAGTTAACTGACGATTTAAAAACTTCCTTTTTAATTAAGAATTTACGCAATCAATCACTAATTCATTCAATTAAATCTTACCAAGGTAGTTTAAGTTTTATATCAATTAAAGCTAATTTGTTTCGCCGTGTGTAAGTATAATCTCATATAAATAACATGATGGTAATCATATACATTAAATTTAATACAATATTAGTCTTACCTAAATTATCAACTACCCATTACACACTCTCATTAGTTAACATCCCATCAAATATAATAATTAACAATATGATAATTACAATTAAGTTAATTAAGCAATGTTACTAAGCTTCAAATAATCTGCGACCTGCAAGAGTTAAGAGAATATAACTAATCGACCTTGATGGACCTCAAATTAAATTCGTAACTGACAATTACAAACTTATCTTTTAATTAATTATTATAAATATTAACTATTAACATTCTAATATGTTTTTTTGGAAATTGTATTTCAGAATGCGTGTATTTGTGTTGATCACAAAACATATAATAACACTTCTATAGTTTTACAATTTTACATCTCCTTCCGCGTGTAATTTACTCCCAAGACTTGTACCATTGTTTTGGTGATAACGTATCCACAGCTCTGGGCTTTTGCGGTTAAACAACAGGCGCCATAACCACTTCCTCAAAAAATATTTGGGAAGAATTATTTTTCTATTGGAGAATGAATTCTAACTCACTTTGCGCTGTAACAGTTTTGAATTTATAGATTAGATTAAATAGCCGCAGCATTCGAGACCCAATAGTTTCTAAACTTTATGAATTTATTTTGGCTAAACTTATCAGCCGATTTGAACGAAACTTTAAGAGTGTATTAAGTACCATAGCCTCTATAGTCAGTATTTTTTTAGGTTACTTTATCTTTGATAGTCTAGGAGTAATAAGCAATCAACTTCTCTAGACTGTATACTGCCTGCTTGCTGGTTATCAAGAAAACCATGGTCAAACATGGAAATTATAATTAGCAACTTGGAAGCGGAAAGATAGAAGAACGGACATATTGTCGAAAAACCCTCAAAGACATTCAAGTTTCTCAACGACATGAGAAATCTATGGAGGGCCCTCCATTTGCCAAGGGATGAAGTATAGGGGAAAAAAGGGCCGCCCTGTGTGGATCAAGGGAACCAGGGGTCTGCAACTCGGCGGAAATGAGTTCGGGTTGTAAAATCCTTAAGATTTTCTCGGGATTCTTAAGATTTCCAGAGATTCATTAAAAAGGATTCCGTGAGGAGATAATTAGGATTTTCAGGAAATTTTTTCCTCCGATTTTGACGAGATTCTAGCTGAAATGTCGGAGGATTTTCCGACTTGCGAACCCTCCCCTCGGAAGGGAAAAGGGTCTCAAATAGCGCCGAGACGCTAAAAGACTTGTTTATTATTTGTAGGCTTTCATAAAAAGGCTTAGCACGGACATATTAGCGATAGGGCAATTAGGGCGCCCCTCACCGAAAAAGAGTTCCTAGCTGTATGCACGGTTTTCAACAGGTCCTTTGAAAGTGAAAACGCCGGTCGATAATGGAAGTTTTGTAACAGCTGCAAACCAATGGCTTTCATCTTGAAAAAATGCTTAACCTATACTTTAATTCAGAGTATTTAAATAGATTTTGTTGTAATAGCTGAAAATGACGTCTGCTTGAAATGGATATCAATTGTGCGCGCGTGTAACGCCCGTCTGGTCTTGGAGCGTATACAGGAGAAGTTGTTTGCTAATTGCTCCCCTGTTTTTCAAGTTAGAGCAACGCAAAAAATAATGTGTGTAGAACCAGTAGTACTTAATACACTGGTCAAATTTCGTTGAAATCGGTTCGTTACTTTTACTGTAATAAAATCGTAAACGTGAGAGATTATTGAAAATTCCCTATGCCGTGCAGAACCCGGTTGTTTCGCTCTAGATTTGGTATTTTACGTTCAGCTGTGTATTGTATTTGCTATAGCAGTGTTTGTTATCCATTGCTTGTTTTCTTTCACTTCTATTTCTTTGTCATTGTATGGTACGGAGCAGTGTGCTTGTGCGTATAAAGGCGAACGCTTCTCTATACAAGGGGGCAATGGGAAGGGGATTGAGACGGGATAATATGGGATTATCTCGGAATAAAGCCCCGTCGTGCGTGATATAAGGCCGACAGCGCGGGGCTGCAAAACCTTCGTTTGGATTTTGTATGTAGGGAAATTCTTGTAATCATTTGTACTTCCAAATTAATTAATAATTAACTGGTATTTTCGAACCAGAGGGTTAGTTCTTGAATAAATTGGAAATGGAAAACCCAATCAAATTCAGTTCAAGTGCCAACGAGACATGTCAGAATTTTAAGTTGGGATTGCAATCCAGAGAAATTGACGTTCGCGCCATCTATTGGCCTTTAGTGTAACTACAATGTTGCTATGATACCGAAATTTTTTGTTTTCAAATGGCTCAGTTTTGATAAATTTAACCCTAGAATTTCAATTTAATAATAAAGCTTAACAGTATAAAAGAGTTATATAATTAATAGTGAGGTGCTTTTATTGGTTATGTGAAAACCAGAGCGTTGTGTTGTGTTGTCGTCTGCTGTGGCGTTCCTCTATGTTTCTCCCAATGCCAACCCCGTTCAAAATTTACAGTTTTGAATTATCGTCAACAAAACGCCTTTTTAAACGAGAAAACTGAATACAGTTTGATACCAACGGACGATTTATTTAGTATAAGACCACTAATTGACTAGTGCAATAGTACAAGCTTTAACGCCGGACGTCTTCGTTTAATAAAGACTGAAAATTGAAAAAGAGGGAACTTTATTACGTTACGCGCATTGAACTGAATTACATAAACCGGTATGCAGTTATTAACTTTAATATGAAAATGTAATTAGTTTCCAATTATTACTTATGTCATACACAGTTCAACGTCAAAGTCATGGAGACAGACTCGGAGAGCCAATCAACCTCCAGCTTTACGGCGGGAGATGTTGTCTGGGTCCGTATCACCAGGATTGGATGGTGGCCGGCCACTGTTGTGAAGAACGAGGACCTACCGGAAAGTTTTGGAGAAGTTCGACCAAACGCCATCGCTGTTGTCAAATTTTTCAACGAGGACGAGTACGAGGAGATTACGGATCCACGAAAGATGCAATTGTACAGCTGCGACGAGAAGGAAGATTATATCAAACAGGGCATGGGTGCGTCTTTCACTTAATTTCATCTTAAAAGTTTTGATAATTAAAATTCAGTTATTCTTAAGTGAACTATTTCTTCTTCCAGTTAAATTCCTCGAGCTCAGGAAGAAGCAAGCCAAAAACTCGCCATATGACAACTTTCCTCCAAGCATCGTCCAGGCGGAAAAACTGACGGGGGGTAATCCATCACTAGGCGAGCCGGATCGGTACGATGTAAAAAAAACGCCAGTAGCCAACAAGTACAAGGACATTTTTGTCGATCCGGACCAGAAAGCCAAAGCAACGCTAAAGTCTGCAGTAAAAACGAACAGCAAAGGCAAGAGTTCACCCCAAAAGACGCCCGTACGGATCACACACCCGAGGTTCCATGGGGCGTCTGACCATGAGGTCCGCATCCGGCAGCAGCCTAGCCCGCTCGCCAGCGACGAACGTATCGTTTCACCGACAACTTCGTCAGCGTCGCCCGGCCAATACAAATGCGAACAATGCAGTTTCATATCAAACCGTTTGAATGTTTTGATTTTGCATAGGAAGACTCACAAGGACGGAGTCCAGACCCCGAGTCCTGTCAAACCTAAAAGAAAGCAAGACTCTTCTGCGAAACGCGGTTCCAACAGTTCGGGCACAACAAAGAAACGGAAACGCGTTACAGAGGATGACTCGCAGGGCGACCTGTTTGACTCGATAAAACAGGACACCTCCTCGCAAAGCCCCACCAAGAAGAAGCAGCAGAGCCCTGTCAAAAAATCGCCCAAGAAAATCGCGGAGCATCAGACACCGACCAAGAGCCCGAAAAAGAAGTGGCTCAGCCAGGCACAGACTGTTGACCCTGAAGTCAAGAACAAGATCCTGGCCGACTGGGATGAGGATGAAGACATGGAAGTCATTGAAGAAAAAAAGCCAGTGACGACAACGGCAACGGACGATTCTGAAGAAGAGCCGACAACCGAGCCGGACAGCAACGTCATCGAGCAGCACACCGACGACGAAGAAAGCGACCGGGAGCAGACCAACGGAAAGGCAGAAGAGGTCGCAGACCAAGTAGAGGAACCTAAAACAGAAGAATCCGTCGAGAAAGAACAGAGTGACAATAAACTCAGAGAAGAGCTCGAAGCCCTCCTAGCTGCGACTGCTCCGCCCGTGATACCCACCAGCATCGAGGAAACGATCTCCGCAAAAGATACCGGGGGAGAAGCGCCGCAGAATGACTTTGAGGGACCGGAAGTGTTCCATAATGACGGTGTCGTAGAGGAGGCTCCCTCTGCCGAGAGCAATACGGGGGAAGTTGAAATCGGACAGAGCGAGATGGTTGAAACGACACAGAAAGTGGTAGAGCCAGTCGAAGAAGTAACTTCGACAACAACCTCAGAACAGTTCCCTCAGCCGGAGGACCAGACCTACGTTCTGGTGGACTATGGCAATGGCGAAACAGGTTTACAGGATCTAGCAGGACTGGACACGGCTTTACTCGGCTACGCACCCAATGGGGACGAGGCGGCAGGCAGTACAACGCA
Organism: Leptestheria dahalacensis; assembly: GCA_022114935.1. Taxonomy (NCBI): domain Eukaryota; kingdom Metazoa; phylum Arthropoda; class Branchiopoda; order Diplostraca; family Leptestheriidae; genus Leptestheria; species Leptestheria dahalacensis. The sequence goes on from JAIQCU010000076.1 coordinate 62,066, forward strand.
GACTGTTCTTATGGACCCTTCGACGCTGCAGACCGGGGCAGAACTTGGAAATATATTCTTTACAGTCGACGAAAGTAACGAGATGCTTTCAACGAACAGCGACCAAAAACCGTGTTAATGAGACGCGTTTTAACACGTCTGTCTCTCAACATATATTTTTGCAATTTTGCTTTGGTTATGTAATTTTAGTTGGAAGACTTGAACACATGGAAAACGTATGAACAAACCAAAAATTTTTCTTTCTTCGTTATTAATAACCTATGGTTTTTAGACAGGAAGGAGGCTTGTTTCAACAAACTCCTTTTGTTTGTCAAGAAACTTCCAGTCAAAAGAGTGATTATAAAAAGTATAATGCTTAAGGATGAAAAGGATACATGCTTCCTGTTATGTGTTTATTTCTCGAGCTCTACGTTCTCGTATTAACAACTGTGCACTTGTTTTCCTCTCAGTGGTGCTTGACGTCCGCCTCCTCAATTTTGCCGTATTTGCTCTCCCATAACTTGATGTACTCCTTCTTGCGCTCTTCTCGGCGGGCAAAATATTCGGGGTAGGCCGCCTTCTCGAGGGGGTGCCAATAGTCCAAAACGGCGTCCGGGGTGACAGGTTCTCGGTCGAACGCGACACCGCCAGGGGAGTTGGGGTCTGACAAGAAAACACGATAACTTGAACTCTGTGCTCTTTTTCTTATAACTGTAAGATAAGTTGTACATTTCAATGGCTGGTAATGCTGTTTCTCGAACAGCTCATTCTCTCCCTCCGTGATGAGACGACGGGCCTCGCTCAGGTCCTTCACGTTGCGGTTCTCCTCGAAACGCTGGCGCAATAGGACGGCCTGGTAACGAAAACTGGCCCTGAATGAAGGTAATTAATAAAAAAGCACATTAACCAAATGGATCTAATCATAATTGTGTTGCTGGCTGTAAAACAACAAACCTGTCGAAGAACCACGAGTAAGTCGTCCTAAGGCCCCGCTTGTACAGGCTGCGGACGATTTGCGTATGAGGGGAGAAAGTCATGTTAAGAAGATGATTTATAAGGACGTTTTGCGGAAGAAAATTTTATTTCAGGAAACTGCTGCTGCCCAAGAAAACAGCGAGGCAGACGAACTTGAGTTGCCAATTTAGTTCATGATTTTCCCGCTAGGACACATTTTTCAAGTAAAAACATTAAATAGTTTTCTTAAGTAAGGGTTTATTAATGACACAAATATCTAAGAATTTTTTTTTCTGGAAAAAAAGTTATATCAGGATTTAAAATTACAAATAATGAAATGCTAGTTTTAAGCATAATTCAGTTTCGCTGCCCAGGTGACGCTAAGGATGTAAACAATAAACTGTCATTGATTTTACCGAGGTGTCGTCTCGCAAGGCAAGGACTGAATCTAGGGTATATTCTCCCCCGTCAAAATTGGGGAAAAAATGGAAAATGTAACATCTATGACGGAAAGCGAACTCGGTTTCGAGTGCTTTCAGAACTTTTCTGCTCCCGAAGTGTTTGTCCAGGGCCTCGCCGGACTTGTCGATCAACAGGATGTCGAGGAAATCATCCGAGCTCAGAAACAAATGTATAGTTTGATTGATTAAAAAATTGTTGGTCATATGGTCAAGTCTACTTTGCATTTGACAGGTTGCAGAGGTTTGAGAAAACCAACGAAATGCTCGTCAACTGCAACTCCTTGTCCCAGGCTCACTTCGCTAAAGCGTCGAACGAGCTCAAAAGGCACGTCGAGCTCCTAGTCCAAGCCAAAAAGGACCTCGACAATATCTTCAAACGTGTTCGCACTCTAAAAACGAAGATCAAGACACAGTACCCGGATGCATACAGACGTAATTCTAACCAACATTCTGTCATTTTCACCAACATTTCGTGTCTCTCCTTTTCCCGCAGAGGCTTCCTTGCACGTGAAACCACTGGCCGAGGCCGAAGAAGAAGAAACGCAAGACGTCACCCCGCAAAGCTGAAATTGTCCACGTTACATGATAGACATATTCGAGCTCGTTGTAAATGTAATTCATCTCAGTGTGTTGTTCGCTTGCTAAATTTTATTTCAACTCAAAATACGAACGTTTCACAAGATTTGAGACAAGTTATACACCATCCCCCCAAGAGTTAGAGAAAAGGAACTCTGGAAAGAGGCCTGCTCTGTCCTATATGTGAACATTTGCACACATACTATTGGTTAAGTGAAGGGGCTTCTAAGGAAAACGCGAGGACAGATAAAAAGCTAGGACCTTCACACAAAAAAAAAGATAATTACAAGATCTCTTATCGCAGCAATAAAACGGGTTTCAAACAAAAGAAGGGATTTCTCTTTGCTATGAAGCAGACAGCAGACACGCCACCCGCGTCGATATGTAAACGGGCCGTGTTAACACAAATGACAATCGGAGATTTCATAGATGACGTTCAATCCTTAACTTATCTTTTCATAAAAATTTAAAAATCATATTGTTCACAGACGAAGTAAGTTTCGAAAGAGCACGGTGAATCGTTCCACTTGAGACCCTTTCCATCACGATTCCACAGTTCCATACAATGTTCCTCTTCGCCGTTCTCGTATCGGAAGTTGTTGGGCTCGCCGGCATTCCAGTTGGTGAAGGTCACAGGTCGACCGGTGGAAATCCAGAAAAAGTTGCCCTCGTCACCTTGGTCGGTACCGGCGATCCAGAAATGTTCATGGCCGAAACCTACGCACCATAAGTTTTAACATGTCATTCCAATTCTAATTCTATGTATTAAGGTCATAGATAAGCGTAATCTAGTTGATATTATACGTACCGAATTCCTTAATGTGCTTCTCTAGACGGTCGTTTTCCTCTTGAGTTTCAATGCTGGCTAGATGCATCCCGTGATAGCGGCAAAATTTGGCAGCCTTGTACCAATTAGCCTATGTTTGGAGGACGCCAAAATAAAACAGGGTAAGAACCACTACATTCAGCTTAAATGTATATAAATGCAGGTTATATATGCTTTCAAGGACTTCTTTTTTCAACGGTAAAAACAATCAGCAGCTTTTACACGACAGAATTTAACGATCTATAAGAATGAAGTTTCCAATGTCTAAATTAAACTGACTACGCCCAGTTTCTAAATGGTTTTGAAAAAGGGCAATTAGATTTTCTACAAGTGGCTATTGTTTTCAGTTGTTTTGAATACCGTTAGAATGCAATTGTATTGGACGAGACATGAATATATACCTTGAAGAATGTTCCCAAGTAATATCGCCGGTCACCTAGTTTGGTCAAAGGCATCATCCAGTTGGGTGAAAGTAAGGTGTTCTCCTCAACACAGGTTCCACTCTTCTCATTGGAGCATTCTGTACCGGAAAAAGAATGGGCCGATCAGGTCATCATCACTTTCACATTTTACTACATTTTGACTGACGAAATGAACCTAGTCAAGGACGCTGTGATATCGATTAGATCGTGAGAAGGAGATTTTACGATGTGCGAAATTCCCTCTTACTTTCATCTCCAATCAACTTGCTGTAATACCCTCGTCTAATCTGAACATCTTCGAGATGAATCCCGCATTTCTCCTTTCCCGCAGATTCTATACCCTGTGACTGTGTCACATGATCGAAGAAGCTGGAGGCCATCTTTTTTACCGCATGGGTGAGAGACCCACTGACCTATAATGCAGTTCGTTTCTTTCTTCTGAGCATATTACAGCGAGGTATAGGAAACCGGTTCTAATGATGTCTTTGGCAGATTAACTGAATCAGCTGTAAAACGTGCCACGTTTTATTGGCTAAAGTATTTTCACATCCCCATATCAAAATGAACAAGACAACGCTTAAGATATCTTCAAAGGATTAACCTAATAGTTTATGTCAGACCTAGAAAATTAAGTATTATACTCACTGGGTGCTCCGTAAGACGACGGTACCATGCACAGTGTCAAAGTGCAGCAGAATGCTATTAGACTAAACTGCTTCATTGTAAATAAACTGGCTGCAAGTTTCAGCTTTTAAAAACTCGAGGTCTAGCCACAGAGAGACAGAGAGAGAGGTGAGAGAAGGTTGTGTCAAGTTATGCGTCTGGCTGTGAAATGACTCGCAACCCGGAGCTGCTGACCGTCTTAAAGTCGCCATACTGAAAGCAGCTTTTACTTTCTTCTTTTACACAATAACAAGCCAAGACGAATTCTCAATGACTGATCGACGCCAGAGAAAGGAATCTTTTCATAAAGAAATAACAGTGATCAAGGCCGGCAATTATTATCTACCTTACCGACCGTTAATTCTAATTCAATAGATGAAGTTTTCAAGCTCGACGTTTTTGTGTGCACATTCTCAGAGAAGTTGCAATCGAATTCATCGGTAAGCTTTGAAAAGAGAAAGCCATACAGCGGACCAGGCGCGCTGGTTACGAAAATTATTAAAGCAATACTTTTGATATGTGTCCGATAATATAAATAGAGGGTAGTTTTTAACTCTTTTAACTTTGAAATTGAAGACAAGGTCGTCTCGTTCTATAATGTGTTTCACGTATCCTGTCAAGCACGCGAAGCCTTCGCTTTTTTTCTGCGCATACCACATTCAAGGGTATGCATTTTATTACCACCCTTTAATTCGAGACGTGATCTCATCTCACTGATCCAGTACGCAGTAACCGTTGAACTCAAAAGCGTGAAATGCAATACTATGAAAGTTGAGTGTTTCTCGTGGTTGATTCGTTTTTCTTCCTATACCTATACGAGGAAGAGAAAGTCGCTTGTATGGTTTTACATTTTCCAGCAAGCTTTCGTTTTCACTTTATTTTCTATGTGTCTAAAAAGCCACACACTCTGAGAAACGAATAGTCCTTTGTGGTCGCCCTGACCAGCGGATGGGAGGGGGAGAAGACGCTTTCTCTCGGTGGTGGTGCAGTTTTGATACATGTCCGTTATAACCTGACAGTGTTGCTGCACGTCTTGAACATGAATAGGGAGAACCGGCGCCATCTTGTTTGTAACTAGGAGCTTGGCGTTCGAGTCAAAAGTAGGTCGATCCCTTTGAAACATTGACCCAGTTGAAGCTCAAGTTGGGATTTTCCCCCTTTCCGAAACAAGCCAAAAGAAATGTCGTTATAATATCCTTTCGTGTGATGAGTTTGCCCCTGTCGCGCTATATGAATAGTGCAGACCACGTTTAGAGATGCACACAATGCAATAACAAACAAAGTACAGTCAAGTGGAAGAAAGTCCTACCGTGCAGAATCACATAATGACTGAGCACAGCATGACTAAGGGTAATTAAGATTGAAGATTCTTGTTTTGGGATCTGTTTGAGAAAGTAGGAGAACACGTAGAGCAGACCCAGCGTCAGTAGGCTTAACTCGTTATCACTGCGCGAAGTTAACAAACTGAATCACTGTATTATCGTTTATTACTGTATAGCTATGTCTATACCGAATGACAAAACTATTATCTTTCGCCTACCTTGAAAGTATCGTTTTATCTTACGAAATCCGCAAACTTCGCTTGGACAAAACAGTTCACAAACAATACCTTTCGCAGTAAAAGTGCTATTGCACACTTGTTCCAAGGCTAGATAACCTTAAAACCGTAGCAAGTTCTCCACGACAACAGAGTCGTCTAGGTCAGTAGGAGCATTTCTTACATGGTGAGTCGTGAGGGCCCCTGTGTGACCTTGCACTAGAGGAGACATGCGGCCACCATAAAGACTACTGTCAAGGTCAATTAGTCCTAGGGGAAGGTGAAACCCTTCAGAAAATCCCGCAAACACGCTGTTTACTGTGATGGCTGTTTTTGCAGCAGGACCAGTTTTGCAAAAGTGAAAGTATACTGGGTCTCTAGATTAACCGTGACAACGTAATTACAACACTCTTAAGCCAAAAACATGCAGTTCTAAATGTGTCCCTCTTGCAGAAAAACTGTAATTCGCAAACCCAACATTGAGAATTTCAAACGAAAGTAAACACAGAAAAGCTTTATGCATTTTCCCCGCTCTGTGTTTAAGACGGTTTTACTTCGCTCAGGTCACGACAAGCAGGGAAAAAAGTGAAAAGTCATGTGAAATCGTCGGGAGAGGACCGTTTCTCATCAGGATACATATATGCTAGTCATGGGTTTAACACTTATAAACGACTTCACCTTTAATAAAACTCGTTTTGTTCCTCAGAACTTGCTGTTTATGATCTGGGGGAAAGTTTACGAAGTCAGTTTCGTAAGTTGACTTCCAGTTCTTTATTTGCGTGAAAGTGCCTGAAAAAAACTGCACAGTTCAGCAGACTGTCGCGTGTATATTCAGTGGGGGACGAGGAGTTCTGCATAAACTAGTTTTCCCAGTAATGTAGATTATCACACCGCTTTCATTTTCTATGGATTGTTGGAAGTTGCGCTTTTATCTGCGCAAATGCATAACTCGGATGTCTGGGCTATTTGGGGATTGGATAACGCCATCTCTCGGTTGAATTTCGTACCGTGTAAGGTAACGGTCTTATCTCCGATTGGTGATAGGTGATTGCCATGGGATCATGGCTTTGAGTAATTACTCCAAACGTTGCTATCGAAAGTGGCGGAAGTGCAGTTTTAACGGACAATAAACCAGTAAGTGACATCTATAACCGCTTTATAGCCATACTATAATGTGATGACCCTTAATAGCTTTGAGGTTTTTCTTAGAACTAGTCGAAATGGTGAAATGGTAGAAACGCAAAGTGTGGATTGAACAGGCGTGAATTGATTCGAATATGAATCGTCTAATTTAATTGTAACCTTAAGGAAGAGATTATCTACATGACTTTTGTACGGTGCGTACTTGGAGAGTGACGTTTACTAAGGGTTGTATTTCACAAGTGCATGGGACCTTTCCATTTGCTTTATCAAGTGCAAAGTTCTCTAACGTTAGTATACTGTAACCGCTAACGTCCGTCAGCACAGGAAGGGGGCGAACAAAGATAAGCAAAGAATCTGTTATTGATTGCCGATAGTATATAAGGTTAACCACCCTAGCTATCTTACTATGTGTAATACTTTTGCTTTGCACCAATTCAGTTGTTTCGTTGTTCACTTACAAAACAGTCCATACTGAAATGGCCGCTGGAAGAGGAGCTGGAGGAGATTCTGACGGTAACATGGGCTGGTCCCTTTTCTGGTTCTTCATGTTGGTTCTCCTGTCCTTCTGGTTGGCGGGAATCTGCTCCTTCTTTTACATCATCAGCCAGCCTTTTAGCGTCTGTATCAGCGGCTGTGGGGTAAGATTTATCACTGGTTTAATAAATTACATAATGTTTGTTTCTGACACCCATATTTGCTTACAGCCCTTTTTGGAAATGCTGCTGAAAGGCCTTGGTTTGCCGAGGGTCTGCACGGAAGCAATGATGGGCGGAAAGTCTTTCAGCGAAGTCTTCAAGTAAACTGTTATAGTAACTAATACCTTGTTTTTAGCTGGAAATCAGTGTCTAATTCGAACAATACAACTTCAGTGTATTACCAATACTTCCAAAGTTACATATCTATAAACAAGACGAAGATTATTTTCAAGGCAAGAATAGGACGACCATAGGAAGCGCTGTTTAGCAACACCCTCTGTATGGCACAAACAACATATACACACGGACAGCATTCACCAGTACACAAAAGGGTTTAACGAATAAAAGTTTTCTTGTAAAGACCATCGTTCAGTGTCTTTTTGGTATCCTGCAATCTGTCCCGCTCCCTGCTCTTGTCGTGTCGCCGGAACGGGTTCCACGTGATTTTCGTTCGGTGTTCCGTCCGGGCCACGCTTTCCTTCGACACTGTCCGGCTCAGGTGGAGGAAATCAATGGCCAAACTCAAACGGTTCGTGCTGGTACTTTTCTTGCTTGCTTCCGTTCTGTACCGCACGTGACTGTCGAGACTCTTGTCCCTGCGTCTAGACTTGGCTTCAGTCGGCCTGGAAATGTTGAGTCTATCGCAACTCTTGCTGCTGGCCATGCTACTCGACATGTGACTCGCAGCTGACGAGACACCCGAGCTGGAACTCGTAGTCGACATTGGCGACGTGGAAGACCCTTTCACGTTGATGGGCAACCCGCTGGCTAGCTTTTTATTCGCTGGCTGTTGTGCAATACAATAAAACTTAAATTGGAACCGTACACAGTTATTGCCTATGAAATTAGTATAAGATAATGTGTTTCTCACAACGAAACCTGATAGGTTACTAGCAAATTATGGACAAAGGTAAGGATACGGCATCTAGTGACAGTTTTATTATTAATATGGGTGAACGTTTACTTTGAGACAAATTTTCTGACTTGCAGTTTTCGTAGTTTTCGTAATGTGCCAATTGGCAAAAAGGATAACCCTACCCATAAAGCTGGTCCTTTGACATAAATCTTTGAATCCAGTACCACGTTAATCCACTGTTACGCTCAACTGAAACACATTTGCCATCTAGCGGCTATTGCAGCAAGACGTTCTTACGCAATCATAACAAGCACTGCAGTATGATATATTGAGAAGTTGATTCTAATTAATTTTGCGCTGTACCAGTTGTAAAACTAGATTAGAGTAGATAGCTATATCTGATGTAAGCTTATACCACATATATGTGTATATGTTATGTTATGTACCTTTAATATGTGCAGCATATACACGGTGTATATATAATACTCGTACGTGTATAGAGCATATGCGTTAGAGTAACTATATGTCATTAAGATTACCTTGGGGTGTGCAGGTTTCTCGGCAGGGGTTGCAAGTTTCAAGGTAAGATCGTCTCTTGCCGATTTGATAAGAGCGACAACCTCTTCGTGGGTAGACCACTTGGCATCAACATCACCGATGCCAACGACTACATCCCCCTCAGCGACTCCGGCCAACTATCGAGTCAAACAAACAAAATACTTTCTCGTAGTCTTCGTCTCATGGTCTCATATATCCTTGGCTTGCACGAGTTCGTCTGGTACAATGCTAGAGAGACGACTCCCTACCACGTGTTCCTATGTTGACTTATGGCAGAATTCTAGCAGACGACGCTGTGCAAGCCATGGATAAAAAGAACTAGGAGGTATACACGCCCTCTATAAAGTTTATGGCTAAGACTCATTAACTGTATTTACCGCTACAAAGTACTGGGTACAGTACATCACCTATAAGATACCTATAATTCCTAGGTTTACAACCAGGTTACACTTACATCAGCAATGGATCCTCCGTCGACTCCTGCTATGATGATAGGTCCGTCTCCCCGAACGGAGAATCCAAAGCCTTGGTCGGGGAGTTTACGTAGCCTGGCGCGTTTCAGGGCAGCCCATTTCTGCTTTGCCGAGAACAAAGACAGTGGTCCCAGGCGTCGGAAAGCGTCCTCCACGGGGTGCTGTTCAAAGTCGGGTTGTCCGAAAGACAACTGGATTTTGGTTGCAGCTAAGAAATAACGACAAAAACAGTAAATTTAGAAGCTACAAGTTCACCCTCAACAAAAAGCATCAAAGTAATTTAGGCACCATATGTTTAACCACACTGCAAGCTGCTCAAACCCTTTTTTTAAAGTTCGAAAACACAAGACATTATGGTGCGGCAACCTCAGCAATAAGCCGTTCATTACCAACACTGCAAGAGGTTATCAACTCAAAAGTGTTTGGTGAACAAACTTTAAAAGTAAGTGCCAAGCTGTTGAAACAATGTAGCGCGGTCATATGGCTGACACACTAATGTGGTAACCGCAACAATTTCATGTCCTTTTTAATGACCGGAAATTAAACCATGTTAACTAGTAGATAGCAAAATATAGTGACACTTGTTTTCTCAACCCAAGTTTACACACATACTAACAGTACATTAGCTTAACCATGTTAAGAGTCTTACCTGATATTTGAGGTGGATCGAAAACTTCGATGAATTTCTCATCGCCTTTGGCCAGTGTAAAGGCATCGGTGGCAGCGTCGTGAGCGTCTCGCAGGAGGGACGTCAGGTGGTCGCGTTTCTTCAGTTCGCGACACATGCGCTGCAGTCGTAGAGCCTCTTCATGAACCATTACCGCCTCACGCAGATGTGATCTCGCTACATAATTACAGTCCCAAAAGCATCTTCTTAGTAAACACGCTATGTAATTCGTTCTGCCTGAATAACATGCTTTACTCTTCAATAAAAAAAAGGCACTTAAGTGATATAATCACTGAAGCTGATACTGTTTAAGTTATTTCTAGTTACAAGTTTAGTTAGCCAAGCAAAAATTCGACATACTTTGTCCGCTTCCAAATCAGCACAAACCGCAACATATACCGTTGCTTAATCCATGAAAATCTCATTAGCAATCTCTTGTCAACCCACAAATCTGGACTCTTGAACGCGCGGATGAATAGGACCGGGTCCGTTTTTATACTCGTGCAATAATTACCGTACTGCAAGATGTCATTCATATAACGGAATGACCATTACGCCAGGTTTTTCAATGAGGCACTTAGAATTTCCTCATTGTGGAACCCAGCAGTCCGCACCTGCTGATGTTTTCCCCATTCAGCACTTCATACGAAGCATTTGCTGCGAGAGGGGATACACCGCTTTGAACGGTACAGTCTCTTGACATCCGGCAACCAAAAGGCTATCGTTATTTATAGTTACAGACCCGGTGTGACAAGTTTTCTTACCTAAAATTACACACTAGTATAGCAACATGATGGCTTTCCAAATGTTACCGTTTGTGATGCATCATTGGAGAAAAGTGCTACTCGACAGTCTTGAAAACACTGGCGCTTACAATTCACTTTATAACCAATCGATCCTAAGGCCCTTCGCTTACGTCCCATTAACTTTTCATTGTTATTTTTTTATAAATAGATCATTCCTGATTTGATTCTACTGAACATCATTTAACATAGTTGACAAATTTACCAGTTTAATTTGAATTACCTAATTGGATTCTCTCATTGTCGTCTTTGGGAAGTCGGATATCGATGACCGTGCTGTACTTGGAAGATTTCCTGTCTCCTGGTGGGCCTTCATCTTTATAAAGGAAACCGAGCGTCTCTCGGGTATCCTCTGCAAGCGGGCCTTGATGACGGTAGAGACCCTGACCTACGTGTCCATGGGCTACGGCCTTGTAGTATTCGCTTTTAACCTGAACTAGCGCTATCCACGACGCAGGGACGTAATCCTTGACCACGTCGACGTTTAGAGCCTGGTAAACCTTCTTGTAGGACTCAGATAGCTGCAAGCAAACCACAACAACGCTGGTCATTAACTGTCCAAACTTTAGCCAAATGTTCCAACTACTACCAGGAGGAGGTCTACCATTATACTATATATAGCAAATTAACACTTTGGTTAAACCGTTGATTTTCGGTATTACAATCGGCGTAAAGCGAAAAGCTTACCTCAGCAGCCTCTTGTGCCTGCTCCAAGTAGGAATCAACTTTCCTGCTGACATTCGATGCGTAGCTGAGCGTCAACTTGTCAAAAAGGCACTCCCTGGCTTGTGCCTAAGTAGAGGGGAAAACTAATCAGTCAAACTGCTATTATCATACATGCAAATCCTAGAAAAGCTAACTTTTCGTGTCCCAAATTAGTCGCGGTTGAAGTAAAAAAGACACATGATTGACGAAACGACCACTTCATACGAAAATCGAAGAACTATCTAAGTCACGAATCTTTAAAATTTAGGATATGCAATTGAAAATGATGTAAGTATTTGGTTTGCATTCGAATGGTAATGAAATTTGTAATCAGTTAAAGCAGGTGTATACTGACCAGTAGTAGCGAAACCATAGCCTCAAGGACATCAGGCGCCAGGTCCATAGAAGGTGCGTTTGTAAAGTTATCGATGATGTACCGAAAGACGGATGCGGCGCGTAAATAGTTATCAACGGCCGAGTCAAGTCCCGACTCGCTGCGTCGGTCCTGGCGGGCCCCGATCTGCGTATGAAGGGCGCCGAGATTGAAGAGGACGCAGGCTTTCTCGAAAGCCACTGTGCGCTGGGCACTCGGAGCACCCGTTAGAGAATCATACCTGTAATCGGAAAAAAATGCGTTATTTACAACAATATCGATGACGAGTTCCATAGCCCAAATGTGGTTAACAGTGATCGGGAATAATCCCTAGTTGAGGGAAATTCCGCTTGGGGGCGCTGTTTGGGATTAGAAGCGATTGTGTTTAACTCAAACATAGTATTAACTGACGGCTGAACTGAATCATTTCTTACTCGCTGTTTTACTACATTTCAGGGCTAATCAACTGTTCACAGTGCATCCAGAGAGCTGCTTTTTGATGTCGTGGAAGGAACCGTAGTTGACCGTTCCGCCGCTTGATGGCGCTGACTGTCATCGTCTTGGAGGCGCGTACGTAACTAAATTCAGTTTTGCTTTTCTGCGTTAAATTAAGGTTAAATCTATTTTCAAATAGTTAATTTGTCAAATACTACGCTAACAAAGCAGCCTGAATAATAGTCTGTTATAGACAGTTTATGAAACCTTGCCTTACAAGTTGAAATTTAAAGTTAAGAAGCTGAAAACCTTAGATTCTACTTTTTTAAATAAATAGGACTCAATTGACATGCACCGCCATTAGAACCCAAGAGGATATTATCAGTTATTCTGGACCCGTAACTCTGAAAGGCCGGATCCATCTGCTTCGATTCTACCTTAAGACGGCTAGCCGTTTCTTTCACACGGTTATTAGCTAGTCGTTCTGCGGCTGAGCTGTGGGACTGTGTAACAGGCAACCTCAATGACTTCTTTACTGCTACCCTGTCGGTGTTTCGTTTATATATATATATATATCAAAGCTTGAAATGTAATTATGGGGTTAATATACACATCCCTGGTTACATAGCCCCGGGGCAAATATTAAGCCAGTATCTTCATTTGTATCCGCGATATAGCGGATGAACTAAAGGTTCAAGTATAACCGTACCAGTTGAAGTAGACGGGATCAGGTCCATGACTGGTTTCTGCTATACCGTTTAGTTTCTCGACCTTAGCAAGATGTTCAGGAATGTTATGTATCCCTGGCCATTTATATAGCCGCAGGGCAAATGTCAAGCCAGAATCGCTCATGCAGATCCGAGGAATAGCAGGTCGAGTTTAAAAGTATAAACGTACCATTCAAAGTAGATTCCCAGGTTCTTTTCAGGCGGGCAGAACCTTCGTTCGAAGAAGTACAGCTGGTTGTAATACTCGTACAGCAGTGCAACCCCGGCCTGGTCACGTGACGGCGTCCTCATGGCCTGGCGGAAGTCGCTGAACTCCGCAATGGCTTCCTCGAACTCTGGCGCGTCTTCCTTGTAATGGCCTCCGATGAAATCCTAAAGTTGTTAACCAGAATTAAGTCCAGTCACTTCATTCATTCATCATTAAAGTTAATAACAATATACTGGGCGTTTTCAGTACGCAGAGTAGACTTGATTAACCAAGTTAAGCTGAAGTTAAACGGCTGTGTTACTGTGGGAACTAAAGGGAACGCACTATAGTGGAGAATGGCGGTCTCAAGTGAAGCTCCTATAGTAACAACGACCTAGTTCCGTGCATAATTTACCTGGAGAACTTGTTGGAATGAGATTTCCTTAGTTTCCTTCAATCCGAGCGGAATCATGGGAATAACGGCTTGTTTGTTAAGGGCATCATGGTCGGGTGACTGGTAAACTTCGACACTGCTGTTCAGTTCGGCTAACTGTTCCTTCAGCAACTGCAGATTCGAGTTGACGAAACTCAACTCCAGCGCGACTGTCTCTCGAAGCTTCTTATTCTCAGTCGCCCTAGGAGAGGTCATAGCAGTCGTAATTAAGTCAAACATCAATTAGAATTAGAATTAACTATGAAATATATTCACTATTATCTTGGTCGATACAAATCTTAATCACATAACTCAGAATTTCACAGGTTTGGATACTTGCCAACTCTGTTACCTGACAATATTATGACAATTTCTTGATAAAGTCATTTTTTTACATACTTGGTAGTTAATTCACTGAACTGTATATTTCTAATTAAAGTTAACTTCAGTTAACTATAACGACACGTTAAAGAGATGCATTTTCCTATGGACATATCTGACCACACGCGACATAAATTCGCTTGAAAAAAGAAAGAGGAAAACAAAATCAAGAAAAACAGTTTCTGGAGCAGACGAATTAGATTAATACATAATAGAAAGGCGCTTGTTCTGCGGTCTTGTATATAATAAATCTGACCAGCGGCTATCCTTTTCCTACCCGATTTTTTCCCGTCAGTTTTCGTCCCGTATTTCCCAGGTAATCAACTTTAACTTCAATTTTAAATAACATTCGACGAATTTACAATACAACAATTAAGGTACAATATTCTTCCAATTCAATACTCGTCAATTGTATTACTATAATGCTGAAAATTTTAAAAAATTAACTACTTATACTAAACATTCGAATCACGTTTTAAGAATCACGCGACTTTTGTTGAGAAATAAAAAAGAAAGTCTGAAGAATTACCGATTCTTCACCAAACACACACACAGGAACAGGGCACGTCAAGTGCGTGCGTTATTAAAATACTAAACAGGTGAGAAGACGTAAAAATCCTCACGGTTGTTGTTTTCTTATAATTTTCCACACAAATAAATATAAAAAAGTAGGTAAGTAAAATGAATTACAAAGGAAACGTTGATGAATGAGGTAAATTTGCGCAAGGACACGCTACACACGGCACAACTTGCATGGGAAAAATCGGAAACTTTCTCCTCTTATGCCGGCTGCATTGGTTCAAACCCCAACCTGCCCCAGCACATTTTCTGTGCAAAAAAAAACTTTACTTAATTCACTAAATTTTAAACTCATTTCAAAGTGTATTCGATGTATCGTGTAAATATGATTTAATTAGCATCATTGCAAACCCCAACCTATCCCAGCATAAGCTTACAATATGTCCTGGATAAGCTGTATGTTAAACTAGTACTGAAGTTCTATCGATTTATTCTATAAATATGCGTTAATTCGTATGCGTTCAAACCACAACCTGTCCCAGCACGTTTTCTGGAGAAGTAATCCAACTCAACTAAAGTTGAAATTCATAACGAAGTTATATCGATTTACTGTGTAAATAATAGTTAATTACACGATTTCAAACCCCAAACTGTTCCAGATAAATTTTTTTGAAAAAAAATTAATTTAGCTAAAGTAACTTAAATCTAAGCCCATACCGAATTTCTATCGACTTATTGATTAAATATCAGATAATTAACATAATTCCAGACCCCAACCTGTCCCAGCACATTTCTGGATGTGGAAAAAAGGACTTAACCTGACTAAACTAAATCCTAAGCTCACACCGAAGTTCTATCGATTTACTTTGGTAAATATGTGTTTATTGACATACTTTCAAACCACAACCTGTCCCAGCAAACGTTTTTTTCAGAAAACGTTTTATCTGAACTATACAATTAAATTCAGATAAACTAAACTCAACTAAACGCTAAAGCTCCTAAAGTTTCCATCTGTTTATTATGCAATTAATCGTTAATTCGATGAATATTACGAGTCAAACCCGGTCAAACCTCGCATTTCCCACGGGATCTTGTTGGGATATTTGAAACGATAATAGAACGAGTTGGTTGAGGGAAATTCACGTAATTCATGCGTGTTCGTCCTTGACGTGTAAAGAATCCCTCCGTTTATAAGAAATCGCTAATTGGCTATCAAGAATCCTTCACCCATTTCTTTTCCAAAATTTCACGGGGCCTCCTCTGCAAGGATGCCATGGAGAAAACCTTCATGGAACGGTAGTCAGACGTCCGTTATAAACCAGCGGAACATTGCGTAACAAGCTACCGTTTTAACATCATTTGTAGACTATTCTTAATTAGATCCTCTTAATTTGAATTTACCCATTACCATATCATAACTATTCGATTAACTCCCAGATTGACTTAATTAATTTGCTAAAAACACTTTTCGTGGTTAATGTTAACTCATCAAAATTGTTTTGATAAGCTTGGTACATTCATCTGATTCGTCAAGTTTTTAATTACCCCTTTCTTTTCTTCGTCAATCACCCCTTTAATAAATGACGTAGTAAAGTACGAAAATTTAATCAACCTCAGAAGCAACGTGTAATTAATTTTAATTCAATTAAAGATTAGTATTGTAAGGCTTATGCATTGTGCCCGTGGGTGATTAATAAGTGATGAAAAGGGGGGAAAGAATATTCGTGAAGAAACTGTACCTGAGGAGATTTTCTGCTCCAGCTCTCAGACGAAGTTCTTTGTTGATTTCCTGGTTGAGTTTCGCCCGTTTCGACTGCAGTTTGGAACGGCATGTCGCAGCACGCGGGTCCGAACCCTTTGACAATTACAGCAATACAATCAATCTCAGTTGTGAGGAATCAAGATTCAGTGTATTTACTGAAATACAGTCAGTCGATTTAGAATATTACAAAACTAATTTCCCCCTATTAATTTTTATTCAATCAAGATAATTAAGCAACAGTAAGAACCTTCCTCGTATACGAGAACGATATCAAACTAAATTGAATTTTAAATTAATCCAGATTAAATATAATGCCACGTTATCCTATTTGCTTATTGGTTAATCCAAGCCAGCCCTTTTTACATAGCCGCAGGGCAAATCTTAAGCCAGAGCTCCCTACCTCACCCCGTCCTAACTTAATTGTACTAGTAACTAAACACGCTTATTAGAATACAATTACCAAGGTTAAATGCCTGTAAATACCTTTCTTAAAGCCCTGTTATGAGCTTTCAAAATGGCGACATGTGCCATTTTTTCCCAAATTGGGTCTTTTCTTTTTCTTTTTTAATTAATCAGCGTAATTTGCAGAAAATTTCGCAAATGGTGATATAGTCCACTGTCAACGGTACGAACGGGCGTCTAACGGTTACCAAACAGGAAAGAGTCATTTTTCCCCCCACTTGCCGCATTGCAACGCCACATAACAGACAACGCGTACATAATGCAGGAAACTATACTATCACCGGTCCTTTTTTAATTTCAATGAATTCGATTTCAAAACAGTCGAGGAAAACTCGATATCGACGGCGGGAAAAGTTCGTTGATATCAACTTTAATGTAAACCAAGGCACGTTTCGTATTTCTTTCTGGTCCGTATTGGATCAATGAGAGGAAAAAACAAATGACGATGGCAGCGCGCACCTGCTTCGTCGCACCTCCGCTGCAACACTGAGGACGCACCGACCTGCCGCAGAGGAAGTCCTCAAGCGGTGGGGTTGCCAACTACGACAAACATCCGCATTTTCGAGCTCTTACCCAGTCAAATACACCAGCGGTTTATGAGAACGATTCTCAAGATTCTTCAGGGATTCATGGCCGTAATCTTGATAAAAGCCTGAAATATCCCGTAATTTAGCTAACTTTGCCCGTTTTTGCACAGAGTTGCGAACCCTTTCACCTCGTGATGACAGCGTGCCGCAGGCGTTTAACGTGCCCGAAATTTCAACACACTCTGTTTTTATCCTTTGTATGTTATTTATTGTTTTCTGTGTTGATTAAACGTGTCGATTTAGACAGGGTTGCGAACCCCCCTTGAGTTTTACCCAAAACGGATACAACTGTATCGAAACAGCGGAAAAAGACACGCGTGACAGTCACCATTGGATCGATGATAATCGATACTTTCCCCTCTGTACCTCCCCGATTTCCGACGGATTTCTAGTCGATCTCGATGTTGTAAAAAAACAATCCCCCGACAAACAAAATCAAAATAAGAATGTAAATAATCAGATTACATTCAGTTTTGTACTTTAAAGTTGTTACAATCAGTCAGTGAAGACGAGGATTTCTCTTTCGTGATTTTCAATTTTATTCGATTTTATTTTTCTGTCAGAGAAGGTGAAACAGCGCGGAACCGTCGAAATTTGGCGAAAATGGCGGATTGCGGGATATCGTTCAGTTTCTCGTCCGAGTGAATCTCGAAAAAGAGAGAAAGCAGCAGTCGACAGTTTCGCAGGATTGACCAAAAATGATATTTTTAAATTCAGTCATGATTTTAATCAAATTTTAACATTAAATTTAATCTGGCTATCGATTTGGAAAGAATATATGTTATCTCATATATGGCAACGCTGCACGCTGCGTTCGTAAAGCAGCAGACGCCTCTACGCAGAGGAAAGGAATGAATAACGGTCCCAATGTTATTGTTATTGTTACTTCACAACGTATGATCCAGGGATGTCTTTTCCTTTGTTTAGGAGTTCTATTTTTAAAGTCTCCTTGTTGAGTTTTTTGTATCGGTGTGTAAAGGGAATGCTGGGGATTTCGATTGTCGGCTCGACTCGATTCGACTAAGGGATTTTGCAAGTCGACTCGATCGACTTGGGGTCTAGCGTCGAATATATAGCCGACTCGAGTCGACTTTAACTCGACTTTGGCCCACATATCATCGGCTCTGACTCAACTCGACTTCAAGACCATCAAGACCATTGATTCGCCTCGACCGACTAAGGGATTTGGCAAGTCAACTCGATCGACTTGGGGTCTAAAGTCGAATATATAGCCGACTCGAGTCGACTTTGACTCGACTCATGCCCGCACATCATCGGCTCTGACTCAACTCGACTTCAAGACCATCAAGACCATTGATTCGCCTCGACCGACTAAGGAATTTGGCAAGTCGACTCGATCGACCATTATGAGCCGCCTTCAGGGAATCACGAGATTCTTACCGTAAGAATCTCGCGCTTGTCCCCGTTAAAAGAGCGAGTGCTATACGCGGAGGTTTAATAACATGTCGGTAGGGTTTGAAAGTGGATTTTAGTAATGCTGGGAATTGTACCGATTCTATGTCGACTTTTTGAATGTTGGATTTCTTGACTTGTGTATTGAATTTGTATTTTCTTTGAAATTGTAAAGGGAAAGATGGCCACAGGGAAGAAGGCCAACGCCCTGGGTGTAATGCCATACAGAAGAAAACGGGGTCACCATGTCACAATGAACCTTCTAGCCATCTACCTGATAGTATGGACTATTCTTCTCATTCACTATTGACTTGAAAGAAATGTGCTTGCTATGTGCCTAGAGATTCTCAAAGAATCCCCAAGATTCCTTCAGAGAATCACAGATATTTCTAAAAAGATCCCTGAAGATTCCCAGAGATTCATGAATGTTTCTACAAGGATTCCCAAATATTTTCAAAGATTCTGAGGGATTACTAGGAAGATTCCTTCCTATGGTTTTATAGGGATTCAGACAGCTATAGAGTTCACAGAAATGTTTAGAGAATCCTACAGAATCATAGAGATTTGTGGAGATTTATAGAGATCCATAAAGATTCATTCCTATAGTTCCCTCGAGATTCACAGCAGAGAATCCTCTTCATAGGGATTTCTAAGATTATAGAACTCACGTAAACGCATAGGGATTCGTAAAGAATCACAGAAATCCATAACATTCTCAGAGATTCATAGAAATTCTTAGAAATTGACAGCTATTAATTAAGATTCATAAAGTCTTAGAGAGATTCATAAGGATTCACAGAAATGCATAAATTCATAGAGATTCGTAGAAATTCATGGTGATTCATAGAGATTCATGGAGATTCCCAGAAAGTTGAATTCAGTGAAATTCACCCATCAACTTGGCACTTGAATTAGCGCTTAAGTAAAAGGGTTATGTGAAATTGATATATCTATGTTCTAGAAATTTGGTCAACCAGAAATCGACAACGGCACAACATAAAGAAGTTAAAATAGAAAGTGAATGAAACGATGCCAGACAGAACATAATATCTACTGTGGCTGAACTAATCGACAGGTTTTCAACTTGCCTTACATATACGTCAGCCAAAATTCCCTTGATAAAGAGGCGCACAACTTTCTTTCTGAATCTACTGATGTCTCGTGCTGATAGCGTCTTACAGTCCACAAACTTGATCTAACGGGAACGTCATAATTAAACACCATGGTGCAGTGCAAAGCAGAAAAAGGGTCCCTGCTGAGGATGCTTATAACTCCCTTAGTTATAAAGTTATAGCAGCCTAAAAAATACCACTAGTAGAATGACTAGTACTCAGCACACTAGGAAAGTTTCGCTGAAACTAGTCTTTAAGTTTTGCTAAAATAAAATCCTGAAGATTTAAGACATTACCCCGCTTTCCAAATCCCCTGTTTTAGGTTCTGGACTACGAGAGCCCCATTACCTTTAATCAGCTGATGATAGCTGATAGCAAGCTGATATTTTTATGACATCTTCATGACAATGACATGAGATAGGGTCAAGATCTTTAAAAATGATTCCGACATGTCGTTAACATGTTGTATCTACTCTTGTTGAAGTATAGAAGTGATAAACCACAATCTTACCAGTTAGACTATGTATCATCTTGGCTAAAACGTGATAATATCAAAACAAGTATATCGTTTAAGGTCGTTCAACTAATGTCGGAGTTCGTTCATTTCAGAATACTAAAAACAGCAGCGACATGTTACTAACATGTTGAAAAACCCCTTTCAACAACTACATAAAAGGGTGCCACTTTTGGGAATTTATAGGACAGTTTTAAGACCTGGACGATAAATGAAGGTAATTTTTAACCTGTAGTGCTGGTTTATCCCAAAATTAAAGTCGCCTAAAGCTGTTTTTCGTACACCAGGATGAGCCTTTTCTACGGTCGCTTGAAGAAAAACCACATGGACTTGATGAGTTTCAAAATAGACTCAAAATTGCAGCCACAAATCAAATAATCAAACCCGGGGCCACTGGGAACTGTAGGTTCGCCAAAAGAACCGGGGTGCGTTAGACGACAGATTCTTTACCTACTTTTAGTTAAAACACCAGCGGCGTTTATTTTGTAATACAGTGATTTCTACAACATATATTCTAACCGATTCACAAAGTCATGCGTCAGGTGCAGTCAGTGCCGTGCCAAGAAGAGGGCAAAGTGAGGCAGCTGCCCAGGGCCCAGGTCGAGCTTGGGCCCATTTTTGCCGTCCGAGGGGCCCAGAAAGGCCTCTAGTTGGGCCTTCAACTCCCAAGAATCACGGGTTTCGCCCAGGGCCCCAAAGTCCCTCGGCACGCCACTGGGTGCAGTAGAGACGAAATCAGTCAAATGGCATTAACGGTTAGCATAGCAACACGAAAAGAGGTTCGAAGTAAGGATGACTGATAGGATGGCCCTAGCGGCGAAACGTGGAACTACATCCGAGTTGAGCTTCTTTGGATGATGTAGACAGTGAAGTTGACATGTTGAAATCGCTTCTACCCTATAGTTTAGCTCGAGGATTTTTACTGGTTAAGTATCGACATCTAATGGGTGTACAATTAGAGGTTCCATTACCGATATCGAGATGTTCCAGAAATGTCGGGAAAAAAGAAAGCTGAGTGTGTGCAGAGGACAATTACACGCCTCTCGGCGCAGTTTTTCAACACCCCTCCACACATGTGGACGCTGACCTTGGGCTACGCACATAATGGGGGGTTGGTTAATGTCGAGAATCATCCGTCGAGAATCTCAGATTCTTATACCTATATCCTATTACCCAGTTAATGTATAGAAGTATGAAGTACGTTTTTGTAAAGTTTTGTAAAATCGCCCCACTAGAGAATCTGCTGTAAAATTAGGTTATCAAATATAAAAGGTGGCCTTACATGCTAGTGACGTAAATACACCTGTACCAATAGTTTGGACTCCATAGCCAGTGACTAATACAATTTAGAATTCCTATCGATTGAAATGTACAGATAAATCGGGTTAACTAAACTCAAGCTAAATTGTTGCGGAGAACTGTTGAATTCATGAAAAGTGAGGTAAGAACTTACCCTTGCTCGGATAAACGTTGATAATCCATCCATTGTTTTGGGTCGGAGAATTTTGATCAAGCTCCATAGACTCGTGGGGACATGCTTGCTGTCATGTCGAGATTCAAGTGAGCAGAATACAGATTTCACCTACAGGTCATATGGTGTATACGTGACCTGTTCGATTGCCCACACCCAACTGTTCCAAACAACTCGAAAACGCTTCAACCCATAAACAATAATCTTCCCCTGGAGGGAAGGTTTAGAATTCACGAAAACACCGCGCGGACGAGAACCAAAATATTTGAAGATAAATACATTAACCCGGTACGTCAAACTCTTTTGTTTGCCAGGTCTTCTTATCAGTTATGCAAATTCACTGCACTAGTACAAAAGCTGCATGTAACAAACTTGCAACTTGATTATGTTAAATAAAAGAATTTTTCAAGGTAAATGTGATTAATTTGTTTTTAAAAAAGCGAAAAAAAAACAAAAATGTTTTCGCCCCCGGGTGGATTCGAACCACCAACCTTTTGGTTAACAGCCAAACGCGCTAACCAGTTGCGCCACGGAGGCTTGATACATACCTTGCTACGATAACATAATAGATGTCAGTAAGAAACGCCATCTACTAGTTAAATGTATAACTGCGTTTCACTATTTGGGTAATCGATAGTGCAATGTCACACACATCACATGACAGCAAGCATCAGCTGACTTGGTTGGGCTGTATCACATCTTACGCCAGTCGAGGACGCAAGAGGCTTTCATTAAACTGTCAGATTCGACTCAGAACTCCTTCGTGAAACCCACCTTTTAAAAAACTTTCAAAATGGCTCTCAGCGATAGAGATGTTCAGAAGCAGGTAAGTTAAATTTTAAGGAAACACAAAGCAAAGAAACAAGGATGCAGGTGTCTTGTTTTATTGTTTACAGATCAAGCAGATGATGGGCTTCATTGAACAAGAGGCCAACGAGAAAGTTGAGGAAATCGACGCTAAGGCTGAAGAAGAATTCAACATCGAGAAGGGACGTCTGGTCCAGCAGCAGCGTCTCAAGATCATGGAGTTTTACGAGCGAAAGGAGAAGCAGGTCGAACTGCAGAAGAAAATGTATGCGCCGTTTCTTTTACGTTCTTCGTTACGATCAGTTTTAACGTGTATTGCTCATTTGCAGTCAGTCGTCGAACCTCCAGAACCAGGCTCGTCTCAAGGTACTTCAACAACAGCAGCAGCTCGTCCAGAACCTTCTCGCCGAGGCCCGAACCCACCTGGGTCAGATCAACCGCGACCAAAAGAAGTATGCCACTGTCCTGTGCGACCTTATCGTTCAGGCTCTCTACCAGGTATTACCATCAAATAATGAACAAATTTCACGACTGAACAACTGAACTCGACGTCAACAGATCATGGAGCCACAAGTAGCCATCCGCTGCAGGGAGGCTGATCTCGCGATCGTGGAGAGCGTCCTCCCCCAGGCTGTGAGCCAGTACACCAGGGAGATGAACAAACCCTGTCACATAACCGTCAACAAGAAAAGCTACTTGCCCGCAACCAGGTAATCGTAACGCTAAACTGAAACCACGTCCATTGCTGACGTCTTGTTCGTTTTCAGCTGCGGTGGTGTCGAGCTCTCGGCCAGGGAGGGTCGCATCAAGGTGAACAATACCTTGGAAAGCCGCCTGGAATTGATGGCCGGCCAGATGTTACCCGATATACGAACCCAGCTCTTCGGTGCCAACAAGAACCGTAGATTCAACGATTAAGTTCCCCGCGTTGAAGTATGGAAAGCTATCTTATATGGACGTTTCTACAGAACTACAAAGGGGTAGCAGTGTGGACAAAAGACAAACTCCACTCTCTAGATTTTTCCTTTTTTTCCCTCTATATCCACTTTTTCATCCGTGTGTTAAGAAAGTACTACATACAATACTAGGATCGATGTTTACGACATTCCTTGTTAAGTTTCCTGAATGTTTGTCCCTTCTCCAATTTGTCTCATGTTGCAGCAAAACCAAGAGAAATCAGTGGATTAAATAAACTGTGCAGTCGGAAGTTTGTCTCTATAGATCTTTATTCTAGCGTAAATGAAAAATGAAATTGATGTGTGGGTGCAGTCGCTTTAAGCCGTGGTTTAAGGCAATGGCCAAAAAAAAAGCGACTAGGGGGAGAGCACATACAGGAAATTATTCGCCGGTTCACTGCATAAAATAGATGGATGCTAGCAGCCAATTTGTCGCCCACCTAATAAAGAATGACACCGTTTAAATCAGCTGACAGGCTGCCGTTAAATAACTAGCCAAAAGAGGAAACCTTGCATACTGCACGTTCTCCCAAGACACATTGGCGCTTAATCTAATTAGATTTTAGCGACAAGCGTGTACTTTCTAATTGCAACTAACTTGTCGAAACACTAACTAGGTAACTTGGCCAGTGTCTTGGCATAAACTGGAAAGGCGGTGGCCACTAATTCCTGAAGCGATTCATTATGAACAGAATAGGGTTTGCGAGTTGCGTGATTGTAGCTCGTCTGCACCAAGTAAACATGGCGAATATTTATAGAGAATGTGTTGTTCTCCCTCACTTGGGGCCGTAGCAACAACAAACAATAGAATATAACGCTCATGATGTGTGTCATTTGGGTGGAAACAAACAACGAGTTGCGTGATTATCGGCCCCACACCACTAGGAAAAGCAACTCAACAAGAGGTGCGTCGGTGGACTAATGAACATTACATGGCCGATATGGCCGGCCGCGTATTGTCTCTGTATACGCGAGGTAATCGCTCTCTTTCAAGACGGAAATCTTTAGTGGCGTGCTACACCACTTAACCAGATCCCCCTGAAATCCTTTCATGGAAAACCTCGTCTTTCACTAGAGCCCCGCCATTTTCCATTATTGATAGGAAACGGTTCCTCCCCCCCCCTGTGCATTTTATTCGTCTGACTGAAATATCAGCAAAGTAACTAAGACTGACTATCAGCCAACTACTGTTACTATCGGTTTACAACGCGTTCAAACTAATGCATATTCAGATAAAGGTTGCTTCAGTTCAGATCACATAACAGTACAACTCTTTAGCAAACGAACTAATCGAGCTGTGTTCGATTTCAACTACTACCGGATATTGGTAGCTAAGCTACTAGTTTGAGCTTGATAGTTACTGACACTGTATCGAGAACCACAAACTGTCGCCGCCCCTTACTCGGTTTGAACACCTTGCTAGTTGGTTTTACTAACTGCTACTACTGCGGCTAGTGTTGAAACTACTTAGACGGTTTATAGATTTCACTTATCTGCACTCTGAAAAGTATGAAGTGCGAGCAAAATAACATTTTGACTGACTATCAGCCAACTACTGTTACCAACAGTTTACATCGTGTTTAAACTAACTCATACAGGTTTCAAACAACGATTGTTTCAGACAAGATTATAGTTAATACTATAGAATGGTCTAATAATACCCTCGTTATTTGCAACTTAGCGATTTCAACTACCCACTGTATATTGCTATAGCTAAACTATACTAACTATGCAAGTTTGTACCATGCATGTAGCTTGATAGTTAATGGCTAGCAGGTTTAGGACACTGTACTTGTGAACTCCTATTCGATGTCAACTAGTTAATTGTTAGTGTCTGGACAGGTTTATACTTGTCACTTGTCTGCACTCACTGAATTCTACAATAGTTCGCTTGAGTGAGTAAAAGCTGCGAATGTACTCTTGCTAGAGGAAATCGTAAAGCGCAGGGTGTCCAAAACAGGGTTGCACATAGCGCCTCCTGTAATTGGGGGCTGAGGCTGCAACGATATACGGACTAGGCGACAATTTATGTGAGCCGCACACGTCTTACATTACCATAATCGAATGAGCGGTCAACTCAAGAAACTTGAAACTCAATCAGGACGTGTCACCCAGCAACACTTCCATAATGAATGCCTTCTCATCGGACGACATATGCCTTAGAAAAGCGCTCTGCTAGATTACAGTCTTTTCAGCAGCAAAAGGGGAAGGGCTTGCCTATATACTATACAGAGTTAAGAAAAGAAATGTGCAAACACTGTATTCAACGGGCTATAAAATACAAAGCTCCGCCCGGGCTTATAGTTTAGCGTTTTTATGGGGCTCTCTTCGGGGACGGCAAAAATGCATATCCCCTGCATATGAGTAAATCGACCGTTACTGGAAGTCACTTTCTGTGTTGACCGACCCAAAGCCTTTCGCCCAGGAGATGCAAACCAACCCCCACGCAGCGGTGCACCCAAGATGGAGAATACAGGCGATGGAAGAAGGAAAAACCAAGAGCTCAAGTGTACAACCCGTCCTATAAAAGTCTACCTTTCATAAAACCTTCCCTTGATACTTGGTTCAAAAGTATAGGAATAACTCCATTTTACTCGAGAGTACTGGACAATCTGTTTATTGACCGAGTCAATAGTTTAGTCCGTTGGTAATCCCGGTGAAAAGCCGTAACCCACACGGGCATAATCCACTTGACCATACCCAGTACGATTGTAGCAGCAAGTCTTGTAGTTGTCTGTTTACACAGAAGACCGTATACAAGCCTCTCTTGATCACTCCATATATGCACCAGCATACAAAGGTGAAGGTCGGATAGAATAGGAAATCAAGCTGGAGCTGGAGCATAGGCCTACATAAGAGCACCAAAGTGACGTCAACTTATCGTTGAAGAAAGGGGGAGGGAGGGATCACGTGACCGCGCCAAGCTTGTCGCAATTGGGACAGTAATGTATAAAAGGGGCACCCTGCGCGCGGAGGAGTACTTATTTTCTGGCCAGCAGTTCTCCAGCAACAAGCGGTCCGGCGCTTCTGTCTAGTGCTACCATTGAACCGCACCCTTCTTAGACCATTGGAGTGGTACGTTCCAATTCCCCTTTCATTGTATTGTTAAGGTGGAAAAAAGAAGCATAATGTAAAGGCCGGCCAATTATTCTACAACGGTTGAGCAATTGTGCCCGGACTACCCGGGATTTTAAGTATACTCAAGCAACTCATCCGGTTAAGCAGATCTCAACTTTTAACAAGAGTACAGTAAGGAAACTGAAATTCATATTGTAATCAGTCGATTTCAAAATAGCCGGTTCCGTCTAGCTTGAGTGCACTTGAAACCTGATTGGTTGCGTAGTATACTTGCACCAATGCTGTCGATGTAAGCACACTGAATGTCGCTTTACAAGTACCTTAGACGGGCGAACGAAAGGAAAAGAGTAAAGTACTGTTTCGATCAAACTGAAGCTGACCTGGAACTTCATGTTTCTCAGCTACTATTTTGGTTTATTGGAGATGCTCGATGGCAAGTGTACCATTGCGAGAAACGTTCCTCTTAGCTCGGCTTCAAGACACGTAACGTTTTCTTCCTAGCCAATTACAGCGCTGCTGGTTTGCATCTTAATTTGAAAGGCTCTTTAGGTTTGTAATTAACTCGCTGTAAAGGGCTCTGTTTACAACAACTAGCTTCCAATTACCAAACCCGCCAGAGTTGACAAGCACGGGGTGTTAAATGCAAAGTTAGATAGTATCAAGGGACGCATTATTTCCCATCTTCCCTCTTTGCATTCACCGAGGCGGAAAAGAAATTCATCATTGCACCGACCTGTGTTTCGTTCCGCTCTCGCAAATTAAACGAAGAGTGGAAAAATTATGTTTCTAAAGTGAAAAACAGTAAAACAACAAGACATAATGAGCTTTTGCAGGGAGGTAGGAGTCTTATAAAGAGATACAGATTGCTGCATTGGGCAAGGAGACGCGGCAGAAGAGAGTGTCTAGCGTAACAAATGAAGTGTCAATTAAGGTCGACCTCCTGGTGTCCGCCTGATGGTCAACAGGTGGAACCCAATAACACTATTAATTTTGTTCTCTCCTTAAACCCTTTTGTTATAGTTCGAGTGGGACGCACGCGAGACGTAAAAACAAAACATCGACATGGACTTGCTTTATCCCTGCCTGGTGCTGGTGAGCCTACTGCTTGCTTCCTGCTGCGTAATCAGTCACCCTGTCCAGCCGACAACACAACAAGACACTTCGGTGCGGAACCTTAGTTTCGGGGCGCCCCAACCTCCCACGCAGGGTGGTTCCAACAAGGCTCGCTACTTTCTCCCCTACACCTCGGATAAGCGCAATCCCATCTATTCCTTCGGTCTGGGTAAGCGATATTTCCTCGGCGACTACCTGATGCCGTTCTACGAGAACCAAGCCCTAAAACGATCTCCCGCCGGTCAACCTCGCTTCGGTTTCGGGTTGGGGAAACGCAGCGGTGCTCCGGCTCCCAACGAGGGTTCCGCAGAGTTCAACGATGACCCGGAATACGCTGACTCGGACACGGAAAACGAGAAAAGAGCCTTCGAAGTATCCGACAATCTTGACTGGGCTGTTGACGACAATGAAGACGAGAGCGCCGATGAATTGAAATACGTCTGGAACTTTGCCAACAATGAAGAGAAGCGCAAGATTTCACCCTTGCGAGGATATTACGTCATTCACGACTACCCTAACCTTCTAGCCGGCCAGCCGAGGAGGAATCTGGAATTCAAAAAGCGCGCCAAACAGCACCGCGTGTCTCCGCTGGGAAAGCGACTTCCGGTTTACGATTTCGGACTTGGAAAGAGAAACTCGGGCGCCATGTTCTAATCTAAAACACGCTTTGAAGACAAATGGAAAATAAATGAATAGTTTCTTTTCCTTTAACCATATAACAGAAGAAGATTAATGTGAGCAAAACAAGAATCATCCTTTACTTGTGTGTATTTTTAAAAGAGGCTACTTTAAAATCTAATCGGTGTAAATACAATTCAACATTAACAACAGCTCTTCCCCAGGGGCTTCTACAACAACAACCAAGGACGCATCCATCGGCTGTTGAAGGCTTTTACTGATTCAAAAGGTGTTTGAAAATGAATCTCTCAGTGTTTCTTTGTCATAACCTATCAAAGAATACACGTTGCATAACCAAATTAAACCACAATACAGTTAGACTTAATTCCATTTAGCTATTATCCCTTTGGTTTAACGGTAAATTACATGTGCTCTCCTCCTGTCGAGGGATTCTAATTTCCACAATTCAAGTGTAACTTCATCACATGGAATTATTTTTTCTTCGTCCAAAATGGCTAGCAACTTCTCTATTGACCATCATGAATACGTAAAACGTATCACGTTGCGAGACCTCAGGTGTACTTCGAGCTTAATTGGAAAATTAGGCCGATTACTACGTCTTTATTATGGACGTTAGGGACCCTACCTATTCGAATAGCTTCCTTTTCGGCGGCTCCCACACGGCTATATGTCCAAGTAAGGCTGCCTAATTATGCCGCTATTCACCGAAAAATATGGATGCAATTTCCTGCAATTTCCCCCTTCTTTTTTAAGGTCCAAATCCGTATATTTCTCGAGTTAATGAATGCAAATATAAAGTAGATTTTAACGCAAACTGCGATCTGGATTCTACGCATACAACGGGATAGGTCACGTAAGAAGAGCGGGGGGAAGGGAGAAGATCTCAGGTTTGTAAGATTTGACGAATGAACGCAGCGTCACTGTACGAAGCTAATTATTAATAAATTTTTTCCGACCGAGAGAGCGACAGGTTACAGACATCGACACAAGCAAGCGATTATATAAAAATCAATAAATAATAAAAATACGAGAAACTGTTCTGGCTGAACGTTTTACACATGACGACGACAGGACATATTCAGAATAAAAAGATTAAGTTTTTTTTCTGGGATAACTATTCTCGTTTAACATCGAAACGCGTGTCTCCATCTCTTGCGAACTGGCAGAACTTTCAGTTGTACTTTCGTCTTCACTCCATGTCTTCGTCCATGAAGAACTGACTTCCGGTGCTGGAATCCATGTGATTTGGGCTATTCGAACGAAAATTCAATCAATTTCTAGTTAAACTTAACCTTATGGCGTAACTACCTGACTGCCCTGCAAGTGAACAAAACGATTCGCTTCAACTTGCGGTTGTAGAAAAAGTAATTGAAAGACCAGAGGCAGCCGTCCTCGGCAAAGGGATCAGACGCCAAGTCGGAATTGTAACTGTAGATGTCGCACTCGGCCAGGTTGATTTCCTCGTTGATGGCCGCCCAGAGCTGGCTGCGCAGCTTAGCGTTGTACTGTTCCCCGGCCGTCGCGCTCAGGTTGTTGTCGATGGCGTTTATCACCCACTGGTTAATTTACAGATTTTGTTAATGTTTCAAATATATGATATTTAGGATAAGTATGGTAATAATAAGTTAAATTATTATTTTAAAATAATGTAATATTTTATAGTTTGACGAGCTATGTTATGTCTCGTAACGGTCACACGGCTTCTGCGTAAAAGCCGGGCTGTTGACTGTTACGAATGGCCGCCAAGACGAACCTGCAAGGACGGCTCTCTGCTGAATTCCTCGCTGCGGGCGTGCGAGAAATCGTAATCCGGGTGGAAGGAAGCGTTCAGCGTTGCGATTAGGTAGAAAAGAGTCTTGCGACTAATTGTGTCGCACAGTGGTCCTTCTTCATCGCCGGAGATGCTTCGGCTAAAAGAAAGGATTGGAGGTGTTTACGACGATGCAACAATTAGCTTAAGAATATGTTCGGATACCTGTAATATCCTCCCGTGGGTGAAATCGCGAGACTCGACTGGGGTGCCGAGAGTATCTGGAGATCACTGGGGTTCGTACCAGGCGCCGAGTTGAAGCGTTTGTACAACTGCTTGTCGTTTCCGGCCAATTTGCAGGAGTAACTTTCGATCCTGTATTTAAAAAGAAATTTTTACATACATTTTATTTTAACAAATTAAAAATTAGGGGTCCTTGACTGTAAAATATTATAATTTACAATACAAATTTAAACTATAAGTTTACACATTATAACTGTTGAAGTTGAAACTGTACAATCACGATATTACATGGATACAAGATACACGGAAAATTCTGTGAAACACTTGTTTGTTGACAATTTGAAACCCAGCCCTCAGATTGGCTGCCTGCCCGACCAATCAGAAACAAGTACACACAAACAAAGGCTATTTCTGTTGCTATGCTCCATATTTACCTGCCGACAATATTGCAATCGCCTGTAAATATATTCAGCGCCGAGTTAATGGTTTCAAACTGACTGCTCTCGAGTAGCTTCATTATGCGCCGCTCTATTTTCTCCCCGGAACAATGAATAAACGTCGAAACGAGACGCGTCAAACGAGTTTCCCGCTGATAAGGTTTCGCGAACTTTGTTCTGGTGAATCACACTTTGTTGTATGTTAACTTTCAGTTTCTTATAACACTCGTCGGGTGACAGATAATTCCTTTTCTTCTGGGACTGCAAAAACTGGGCATGTCCGGGGTGTGGGGCTGCGGGGAGTTGCTCGAGTTTTCCAGGCTACGGCCGTCTTTCTCCCGCGGAATCGAGATGTTCGGCGGGCTCAAGATCAGAATGTTATAAGAGCCTGGGTGAAGACCGCTGGTTGTTTATAACGCCTTGGCGCCCTTTCCTTTAGTAACTGCGTAAAACCCAAAATAAACACACGGCTCTGGTACGCTAGGGGCCGGTAAGGTCTACTCGCCGTTGACGAATGACCGACGATTTCTGATTTTACTCAGAACTTAATACCGAATTTCTTTTTCCAAAACGAAAGGTTTTTAGGTTGGATTTAAGTTTTAGAGCAGGTAAAATCACTTTGGTAATGAGATTACTGAATACTG
This sequence comes from Leptestheria dahalacensis, assembly GCA_022114935.1. Lineage (NCBI taxonomy): Eukaryota > Metazoa > Arthropoda > Branchiopoda > Diplostraca > Leptestheriidae > Leptestheria > Leptestheria dahalacensis. The sequence goes on from JAIQCU010000076.1 coordinate 93,428, forward strand.
AACAAAGAGACACAGCCTCTTTCCTTTGTGTTGATCAACGACACGGTTTAGATGTGAAAGTTGCAGCGTTGCCAGATTTATTTTTATTCGTGACGTTCGTAATTTTTTTCCCTGGAAATCTCGTCACGCTTTAGTTTTATTTTTACATTCTCCGTTCCTGAAAACATCATTTTTATTGAAATATTTATTTTGGGTTAATAGTAGTTGTTCAGTAATTTGGCGCTTTACCATTTAATCGATTAACATACCAATCGATTAAGTGATAATGTATAACATAAATTCATACTTAAATTTAATACCATTACTTTTAACAAATATAATAAGGATTAGATGTTTGTATTACTTATCGAAAAAAGTTGGTCTTACAAAGGAGAATGTTTACTTGTTTCCTGTTAATAGTATTTTACAACTAGCATGAGATATCAAGGTATTAAATTATGAATAATTTGGAAATGGCATCTTAACCATAACTTGTCTGGTCGCTGCATGTTTGTTTAGTTTAAATAAATTGGATTGGACGGTTGGATTTAATTTTGATTCAGTTGGGTGGAAAGAAAGAGAGTGTAGGGAGATCTGCTTTATGTAGGTTATTAATCACAGTGTTTGCTCACATAAATCCCTTCCCTTGAGTAATGTTATTGCATCTCCTTCGATCAAGTACTTAGCAATTTGTTCCCGCTTTCCTTCCTTTCTCCCCCTACCATTATGTTCTCTTATATTTATTTATGTTCATCTCTTGGAACACGTACTGTTATACTCTAAGGACAGTGGCTGTATAGATAGATAGATACACGGATGCACAGATAGATAGATAGACAGATAGATAGGGTACATAGATACATGGATACTTGGATACATTGGATAAGTAGATAGACAGACAGATAGATAGATAGATAGATAGATAGATAGATAGATAGACAGATAGATAGATAGACAGATAGACAGATAGACAGATGGATGGATGGATAGATAGATACATGAATACTTGGGTACACGGATACATGTATAAGTAGACAAAAAGATAGATAGATAGAAAGACATGTAGACAAATAGATAGATGGATCGTTACAATGATACATCGATACGTGGAAACCTATAGATACATAGACTGAAAAAAGACAGGCAGATAGATGGATAGATAGACAGATAGACTGTACCACCTCGAAGCATTGAAGTACACACACAAGAGGGCGCTTGTGAAGCGTTTCATAAAGAGGGTAAACTGTGCACTGTGCTACGAATAAGTTTAATATTTATGAGATATTTTTCTTCTCCCCTTTTTTCGGGCGGCTATTAATAACGGGAACCCCGTTGATGCTGATGATCCCCCTCTCTGGGGCCGGAGTGAAAAATATGGAAGAGGCGACCGGAACAATCGCTTACATGTCATATTTATCACCTGCCAGCTCCTTTTCCGCAGCTTTGGGCCTGACCTCGCTCGCGCTTCTCCTCCGGATGCCATGCGAACACGACGCAGCAAAGAAAGACCAGTTGTGATGCTTTCTTTTTACTACTTCCATCGACGACTCGTATCTGGTTTATATTGGCTATCGTTATATTTGCAATGCAGTTCTCGTCACAGGAATATTCTGAATACAAGAATGTAATTTTATAAGACGGATACATGGATGAATATTTAGCCATGTGAGTGTATGGATAGATAGATAGGTAGGTAGGTAGGTAGATAGTTAGATAAATAGAATGACAGATAGATTTGGGTATACAGATAGAGAGACAGCCAGACAGACTGATAGACAGACAGAAAGACAGATAGATAGAAAGTTAGAAAGATAGATAGACAGATAGACAGATAGACAGACAGATAGATAGTTAGATAGGTAGGTAGGTAGGTAGATTTACAGACAGACAAGATAGACAGACAGTCAGATAGATAGATATATTATATAGTAGGTAGGCAGGTAGATAGACAGACAGACAGATAAACAAACAAACAGACAGATAGATAGATAGATAGATAGATAGACAGACAGACAGATAGATAGATCGATTAGACAGTAGGTAGGCAGGTAGATAGACAGACAGAGATTCAGACAGACAAACAAACAGATAGATAGACAGAGAGATAGATGGAGAGATAGATAGATAAATAGATCGACAAATAGATAGATAGATAGATAGATAGATAGATAGACAGACAGACAAATCTATAGATAGATGGAAAGATAGACAAATATTGAAGTGTATAAATACGGATAGATGGACGAATGAATGAATGAATGAATGGCGGAAAGACAGATTGATAAGGTATAGTTACCTACACACACAGACACCCGATACGCATCGATAAAGATACGACGATAGAAACGACAGATACGTCACGTACGCGAACTCAACATATGACGCAAAAGCCAGCCTCACCCAAGATTGCTTAAAATTGCATGCACTCACGAAATAACTCACAAACTCGAGTAGTTTGTCATTCGGTAAGGATCATGCAGAAAAAAAACAGTCATGGAAGCAAAACCAGCCCAAGTATCTCGTCTTTGATCTTTCCTGTAACGAGGTTACTGATGAACTGATGAAGAGCAGACGTCTCGTTTCGATGATTCCGGAACCAAACACACAAAACATGGCTGACTAGCCACTGACGTACAATCGCTCCCTATCACAATTAAATGGAATCAATACTGATAATACTAATAATAATATAATCAAAAAAATATATCTTAAGATGAGGTGTACAATAAAAACATTAGAGGACGTGATATCGCAATGTTTTTTCTCGGCAAGAGAATCTGTTGACTTGGCGAGGGTCACGTTTAGGATTTACTTCAGCTGAACAGGACGAATCACATACCAAATATTTGCAAGTTGGATTGTCTCTGCCTCCTCTGTTCAGCTTTCCCTGTTATGACTTTCGTCGTTTGTGCGAAATTGTATAAATTCCTGTAAAACTTGTGATATTACATTGTGATTCCGTAAGACTTAGCCGTCTCCTATTTAAAGTCGAATGCACCGACGCCAAAAGAAAGGTTCTTGTCTATACTTTACGTAAGTTTATTACATGGTCCACGCCCTTCTGGGCTTTCGAGAGAACCACTGAAATTATAGTCGCAAAGCAAAAATCCGAGTCCATAAAGCTTGTGTTATCGGAAGCAAGTGGAAAGTTAGTTTCGGTTGAAACATTAAAGTTTTAAGAGTGTAAAGTTGGCTTTTGTTCACCACCCAGTTGCTTTTGTTTCGCCAGCTGAATCGGGATACCCAAAACAAGAATTTTTTTTCCCAACAGTTCCATGTTACTCATAATATTCCTACAGGTGAGCCGTGATTCTTCGAGATGAAATATATGGCTGCTGAGTAATGATCGCAAATTGTTGTGCTTCACGAAGTGTATTGTTTACGCCGCGCCAAAACTGTTGCAGAGTCGAACCAGTTCTTTGTCGACGCTGATTACTCGACCATTGCAAAGCCATTCAATATATGCCAAGTAGTGTGGCGTGTTTACTCGCTCACGTTGTGTTTACCAAGCTGTAACATAGCCTCTTCCCCCTTCAAATTTAGCCTCTTATCTCAACGTTGAACAACTTTGAATTGTGCCGTATGCCGCAAATAAAAAACATCCATCAGCTTGATTGAATCGGCCGACAGTATTACGATCTATCATTCTTAAACTTGAGTCAACAGCCATTTCATTGATTCGACTTAATCATGATATGAATCGCACTGAACAACAAAGACCGAAGACAGCAGAAGACTAGAAGACAGAAGACAGTTTCAGTATTTTTTGGGTCGCTATACATTTGAAAGTGTAGGAGCAGTAAGTAATCAACTTTTTTGCCCTAGACTGTATTGTATCGAGGTACTAGGGTATTTTGGTATACGTTAACTAGACGATTGTATTATTCCCAAAAAACAACAAGAAAAGAATTCTTGACAGGAAGTGAAGGAATCAAGAGTTTCATGGGTCAACAGGAGAAAGACTAAAGGCAGTAGAATGGGTTTCGACGCCTTGTTTCAAGTTGATTTTATACAAGTTACACAGTACAGGATAACGGACTATACATGATATTTACATAAGGTGTTGATATAGATAATCGATATCGATATATAGATATAGATATTAACCTTGACGTAGATGTATACATATACAGATATGTAGATATAGATGTACTAGGTTTCAATTATGATAGGGTAGTTGCCTGTTACACCGGATGTTGAAGAGATGGCTTTTCAATAATTTGTGCTCAGTTGGCGCTGTAAAGAAAAGACGGGGCCAGGGAACCCGGAAACACACTTATACGTCAATATAAGAGAGAGAGAGAGGGTAAAAGAGATCTGCCACTCTAATACCAGCCCCCCAGGAGAAAGAAAAATACAACATGATGACGAAGAAGAGCACAGAAAGAAACAAGCACATGGAAAAACTAGGATGAAGGAGGAGAAAAAAATATGCGAGGACGATAGAGACGACGAACAGGAGGAAAAAATATTTCCCGTACTAATCAAAGAAGCTTTTTGCCCCCCTCGATGGTCTGGATCTTTATATGTTTCATCGACCATCTATGAGTTCAAACGCATGTGATGGTAACTCAGCCCCCTGGTTTTTTCCCCATCCATTGCGTAGAGCGTTATATAGATTATTATTAATGATAATTTAATTGTAATATAGTATTAGATTCTTATTAGTTATATAGATACTGCATGACTGTAGAGCGTTATATAGAAAGGATCATGATGTTGGGGAATCATGGTAATTTACAACTTTTGAGATTTTATTTTGTCCATACTAACTTAGTTTTCTAAGTCTAAGTCAAATAAGTCTGTATTAGTTAAATGTATGATATGTATATTATATATCCTGTCTAGTAAGGAGGTCCATTTACGTATGAATGCATTTTAGATAGATTGCTGTATTGCATACTTTAGCATCATCAGAAAAATGTATGCAACTCGCTCAAAAAGTACTCTGTGTATTCTTAATTGCATTCTCGGCGCTTTACCGAGCTTTCATTATCAAAATATTCGCTTTTTGCAGATCTTTGATACATTTTCAGTAAAGTCTGGTTACCATCCACTCGTTCTACACAGCCTCAGAACCTTTTGCGCACTTTCCGTGAAAATGTCAAAGGAAGATGACTCGCTCGTTAAAAGATGTATACTCTCTGACATCTCGAAGACAATTCCTAATGTTACTAAACCCGTTTTCTTGAAGATTTACACAGTGTTACAAGAACCCTGAAATGCGATGACAGTTTCACCATCTTCCAGACAAGAATCAATTTACTCTATACACTGGCTTTTGGCAGTTGACGCGCATACTATTGACGATCGGGAGGTTCCACGCAGGATATCCTGAAGTTTTTACACATGTCATTGCATTACCCCGGGAACTGGATTGCAATACGATACAACATTGCAGTTATTAGTGACATCTTAATAAATATGCTTGGCTTTGATTGGTGCGAGGAAACTAGGGCTAAACTCGTAAATTAATGGGACCCAGCGGCGGGGGTCTTATCTTGTAGTAGTTTTCGGCTAGCCCGGGCCCCTTGTTGATGACGACATATTGTCAGCTTGGTCTATTATGCAGCGACCCAGAGGGTTAAGAGTACAAGCCTTTCAATCAGAGGCCAATCTGATGAGAGCTTCTTAAGTGGCCAAAAGTCACCGGGAATGTTGCTCTGTTTGTTCTAAGAGCCACGGGGGAAGAGGGGAAGTAGCAACTCGACAGGAAAGACACTCTTTAAACTACTCTTAACAACATCAAGTAAGTCATGAATAGGCTGTCATACTGAGGTAGGTTTGATTATGTAATGAATAGTGAATTAACTGTTACACATTTGTTTGTTGGAAATGTATCTAGACAGCATTCTTGGAAATTTTCCAGTTTGTTGGAAACGAGACTGGAACCTATTGACACTGGAACGGACTGGAACATTTAAAACCAATAGAATATAATACAGCATACTAATACTGGAACGTACTCCTAGTGGAGCATCCCGAATATACTGAAACATGGTAAAATGTACGAATACTGGAACGTACTGGGACATCTTAGAAATACTGAAACGTATTGCAATATACCAATGCAGGAACGCAACAGAAAATATCAGTGTACTACGACCTACTGGAAAATCTTGAATATACTGGAACAGCAAAAACAGTTTAAGACTGGAACGTACTGGAACATCTTAAAAATAGTGGAACACACTGCTACATACTAAGATTGGCACGCACTGGAACTTCTTTAAAATATACTGGAACGTAATACAACGCATTACTAGTACTGGAACATACTGAAACATTTTATAAATTGTGGAACATAGTACAACATACTAATACTGGAACATCTTGAAAATAGTGAAACGTAATACAACATAGACTAAAACTGAAACGCTTTTGAGCAGCTTAAGTTTTTCAATAACTAGGAACATACAAGGCAAGACAAGGTCAGGAGTCGACTAGAACACATAGAGATATAGTAGATGACGAGTCCAACACTCAGGCATAAACTTCAAAATAAAAATGAAAATGACAAAAGTAAATGGAGTTGTTCTGGAACATACTGGACACCGCACTGGAACAACTTGAATATAACAGCAACTGGAACATACAAGGAACTTCTACACTCAACTATAACACTTCTAGAGCGTTGTACTGGAACATACGGAAACCTCTGGAACTTGTAGGACTCGCACACGTACTGGATGAACTGGAATGTACTGGAACTGGGAAACACGTGCGGGTCGCAGAGAGGAAAAACCAACGAGGAAAAAACAGCGATGAAAGTTTCTGAATCTTTTGAACAAATTCCAGTTGAAACTTAGTTTTATCACCGATATCCCAGTGCCTTTAGCAAATGTACAAACTTTGGTTGGGTGACAAAGACGTTGTATTTTTTTCTATAAAGAGAAAGGTCAGAAGTCAAACGTCGCCTTTTACTGCAAATATCCCGTGCAGACGTATAACTCTTAAGCAAACAAAGCGGAAACTTTTCATTCTTCTACGCCTCCTTTGTCCGGGACACAACAGACTGATAGCTTTCTACTTAATTTGGTTTCAGTACAAAAGAGAAAATGACACTGATACTTTTCAGAGCTATGTTTAAATCGAAGATACAACTATTTAAACTTCCTGCACAACGAAACGGTTTAAACCTTCTGTAGTAAAACTCACCTGAAAATTTCTAATTGCAACTTGGTTCGTATCATCTGGAAGCCGTACTACAAATATAATGTAAACCGTCATTAGCTTTTAGGAAATAATCGTCTCGTCGGTACTTATCCTGTAACATGTAACGTCAGTATAACATAATAACATAGTTATAATAATCAATAGGAGATAATATACACGCAAAACAAGGTGCATTCTATTCACTGGCTAAGTTAAATCTCCCATTACGTAATTTCAAATTAACCGTCATTACCAAGTTAAAGTCGAATCAACCAATCAGAATGCGTTTGAAATGACTGATCATTGGAATGAAGGCATTAGAATGGCATGTCGCGGATGGAAGCAATTCGCACGCGCATGCGCCAAATGGGGATCTGCGGGTATTTCTCAAGATGTTGGTATGCGTTGCCGGTTCAGTCTCACCGTCCGGGATTGCCCCGTAGGATCAAACCGAGAATTGTCAAAATCCTCCTCCCGTTCAAAGATTCAGCAGTTAGTTATTACAACTCTGGGGTCGAATATTGGAACTTGGCAACACAACTTTCTGGGCATAGTTTACAATTCACCGTCCGTGTGTGTTGGCTGAACTCCTTTAGTTTCCGTAGATCACCAGCTTGCGTACAAGTTAAAATGAATGATCTATGACCTTGTTCTCACTGGGGACAGCAAAAGAACAATTCGAGTGTCGTTGGGAAATAAAAGTAAAAAGCAGCGTCTTCGTTGATAGAAAAACGACAAAATGGCGGCAATTTCACGACTTTATTGGCCGTTGATCTTTTTAACGTCCCTCACAGGTAATTGAATTATAATTCTTTCTACCCTTTTGGCGTGAAAGGGGCTTCTCAAGCAAATACCCTTTTCCGTCTTAATGGATTTAAAGAGTATCCTTGATTAAAATCAATAGCTTCTAATTAAGTTGCGTTTCAATTAACGCGCCTCTAACGCGGGCTATTATGGTAAGCACCAGTGAGTTTAAATAATAGATCTCGTCGAAAACTCGCCGTCTTGTTTTTGAACTCGTTAATGTGACCCTTTCATCAAACGCATTAGAATCTGATACATTATAGGTTGTCGAGTTTCATCGGGAAATATTCACTTTAATTGGATTATTACTGATGTAATTTTAACCACGACTGAGTATTTTGGTCAGAAATTAAGAAGAGAGGCTCGTAATTAATTCAGTTAGGAAATCACGCTGTTGAAACGTAATTGGGCTAAAGTTTAACTCGTACTCTTAAATACGAGTATATAAATAGGAGAGAAAATAATAATGTTCCTGGAATATGATTGGTTGTACTTTGAATATAAAACAGTTATTTGATAAAAGTTTACGTAAGGAAGTCTGGATAGATGAATAGCCTCAGGGTAAATGGCGTTTTCGGAAGGATTGCTTTAATTCGGTGGAAGGCAGGATCGTGTTTCACTCGCACTCGTCTGCCGGGTGAAATAAATAATCGCTATGTACTTAATTGTCCAGCAGGAGTGATGAGTCTGCAGATCCATCACTTGGTGGTTCCTGCTCAAGTGGTGAGTGGATCCGACGTTGTCCTGCGGTGTTTGTACGACGTCGAGGATTCACTTCTCTACTCCATTAAGTGGTACAAAGGAAAGCACGAGTTCTATCGATACCTGCCGCGTGAGAAACCACCAGCTAAAGTCTTCCCTTGGGCTTCGTTTCAAATCACGGTAACAATATTTTCACAGACGAAATCTAACAATACAAAGATGTTGACAAGTCTTTCACTTCTTGATTAGTGAAGCCTTGGAATTGCAGTTTTGAGGATGTGATTAAGTAGTTTAAGCAGTTGATTGTGAATCATGTGCAGTGTGTTTCGGGGTTAAGTTGTTGTAAGCTGTGTTTTAAGAAGTAGTTTGCAGGTTATCTATCTGTCTGTCTGTCTATCTCTCTTTCTATCTATCATTCTATGTAACCATCTACGTATCTATCTATCTATATATCTATCTGTCTATCTGTCTAATCTGTCTATCCATCTATCTATCTATCTATCTATCTATCTATCTATCTATCTATCTATCTATCTATCTATCTATCTATCTATCTATCTATCTATCTATCTATCTATCTATCTATCTATCTATCTATCTATCTATCTATCTATCTATCCATCTATCTATCTTTTATCTATCTAACTATCTAACTATGTAACTATCGATCCAACTTTTTATCTATCTACCTTTAGCCATTAAAGGGTTAATGGCTCTTAATAGGTTAGCGATTACAGAGAATTCAAGTATAGTCAACTGTAAACCTATTGGCATTTAGTTAAACCCTCGAATTTTCAATTGATTAGAATAAAGTACATTGCTGTATTGTTTTAAGAGCAAACACTGTGAATCTTCAGTATATTTAACACACGAAAGAATTAGGTGATCTGTTGATGGGCATCTTAACTCAGAACGTAAAACCATTCAGCTATGGTAAACACCTTGTTCTGCACTTTCAAGGCCTTTACTATCGGGGAAAAAATTATTGCTGACTGCTTTAGGCTTACACTTTAAGCTCTGACAAACACCTTATTCAGCACGCAGCGGTTTACAGCCAAGCTAACACGATACTTTTAAAGTGCGAAGTTACAATTTCAGTTAAACTATGCAAAAGCTATGCCCAAATTCACATCTCTCTCTGCGACAACTTAAAGAGGAAATTTGCAAACAAATAAAAGTTTGACGCAAGTTCACTTGAGATAATGACGTCAATTACACGGTCCTTGTTCGAGACAGTTCAACAGCGTAACGCTTGAAATGGTGCAGAAGTGCAACTTGTCGTTTTGTGTGGCGCCCGAAATGCAAGGCATTCTACGCAGTAATTGTGTGTTGCATACACGCATCAATACCAAGTGCTGGCTTTACCGCCAGGGCAATCAAATTCCATATTCAGTAAACACAACCAACACTTCTAATTCTCTTTACCAAACCACAATTCTTATTCTCGATGACAATCGGTTTCGTACTGAGAACTGCTTCGTGCTTTTAGGGCAAACACAATTTGTATGGAATCAGTGATGGCAATCCTGCAACGGATTTAGTGCAGTCTAGAGCAACCGAAAAAGCTAGGGAAGAATTGATTGCTTATGACTCGTACAAATTTAAAGATAAAGCTACCCAAAAAAATACTGAATGTAGATCTAGTAGTACTTAATGTAATCTGAAAGTTTCGTTAACATCGGTTTGTTAATTTGGCCAAAATTAAATCTTAAAGTTTAGAAGTTATAGCAATATTTCACCATCCAGAGCCCTTTTCTAGACATGTACATTGCTGTTTTGGGCTATCGATAGATCATGGTGCACCTCGGAAGTTCCAATCAATTACACTGGCTTTGACTCGTATTTCCACGCAGTTCCATTTTTCCAGTTTCGTACGTTTCTATCCAGTAACCAGTTTCCTAGATTTGCGCCTAGTTCCATTCAGCTCCTCGTTTCCACTTAGTTCCGTCTAATCCCATGGAACTCCATCCACTTTCGTTCCAATTCGTTTAGTTCCATCATAATTTCATCAAAATTCATTCTAGTCCGTCCATTTCCATCGTATCCCATCCAGCTCCACTTAGTTCCACCCAGTTCCACCCAGTTTCACTTAGTTCCACTTAGTTCCACCCAGTTCCACTTGGTTCCATTTGTCCTACCCAGTTCCACAAGATTCCATCTAGTTCCAGCCAGTTTCATGACGTTCACTCATTTCCAGTAGATCCACACGACTCGAACCTTCCATCCAATTCCATTCCATTCCATCTGAGTCCATCCCGTTTCACCCTTGTTCCACCCAAATCTATCCGATTCCACTTAGTTCCACTCGATTCCACTTAGTCCTACCCAGTTCCACAAGATTCCATTTAGTTCCAGCCAGTTTCATGACGTTCACTCATTTCCAGTAGATCCAAACGACTCGAAACTTCCATCCAATTCCATTCCACTCCATCTGAATCCATCCAGTTTCATACTTGTTCCACCCAAATCTATCCAATTCCACTTGCTTCCACTTAGTTCCACCCAGTTTCATAAGATTCCATCTAGTTTATCGCCCAGTCTCATCCTGTCCCACTGGGTTGCCGTAGAACCAAACGACTCCCCAACTTGTGTAAGCTTGTATTAGCGTCCCCGGGCAAGAAACTCTTGTCCTGCCAGTGTGCAAAGAGGATTCTGCAGAGAGCTAATGGCTACTTTTTATCCACATGAGCTGAAAAAGGAAGTCCGCCCACGTTTTTACAAGTTTAATAGAAACTCGTCACTGCTTCAAGCCAGGATAATTTATGAACGACTGCTTCCCACCCTTAAGCGACGATCGATCCTTGTCCCCAAGTAAAACACTCTAATAGCCATTTAACCCGGCTTTATAAAGTGGTTAGCATAATCACTTTTAAGTAGGTTCATAATGCGTTTCAGTAGTACATACTATCTCTTAGTGTATAACATTAGGAGGTGTAAAGACAGCTTGTTGTATTAAAACACCATTCGGTCTCGGCCAATAGCCATCCAAAACCCTAGGCGATCTTGGTCTTAGCACTAGACTTTCAGCATTAATTGACGGGAAAAGAAACGCGCAGCGCCAGTCCATTCCTGCAGGAAGTACGGATCATTGCTGAGCTCACCTATCGGCACGGAATGATCTATACACTAAAGAATCCTTGTAAGTGTAAGGGATCGATAAGGCTGATCTATATCTCTAAATAGATTACTAGGATATGTATACATTGGGTCAATACGGGCGTTGGACAAATCACTCGCATATCAGAAATGGATCGATATATCGACAGAGGTATGACATGTCGTAAAAATTCCTCGAGATGGAAGGGAGGTTTTACGGCTGCTTTTTACTCTTTTATATGCTGTCCCCTTCTTGCGTACTGGCTAAGTATGGAGAAAAGAAATGGTCAAACCTTGTCCATTCCAATCTGAATAGCAAACAGAAAAGGTCGGTGGAGTAGTGGTGGGATATACTGTAAGTTTAGAACCGAATTCAGTAAACTTGGCTAAACTTATCTAGAAATCGAATTGGCCACATAAGAGACAACGATTTATGATTTAAAGACAGTCATTACAATTTTTGTTGGGTGGTGTTTTTTCTATCTTTATGGTACAACAAAAAAGGGATCTTACTGGGGTAAAGTTATTTGCTAATTACTCCGACAATTTCAAAGATAGAGCAGCCCAAAAAATACCTAGTGTAGATCTAGTAGTTCTTTATATACGAGTAAAATTTCAATGAAATCGTCTGGTTAGTTTCGCCAAAATAAAATTCTAAAGTTCGAAAAATCTATAGTTTCCTAACCATCCAGCACCTCCTGTTTTGCTTCCGACTCGTATGCGTGATATATCTTGGAATCACAGATTATAAGAAGAAGCAATGCAATTTGTAGCGACTCGTTAGACAGCTAAACAAGTCTTAGATTCACTGAAGAGATAAGAGAGAAAGCTTCTTCCTGAGCGCTTGAAATACTCGAGCGCGCACACGGCTCGGGCCGCGCGTGATTTAAAACGGGGCTCACGGAACATTGCAGGGAGAAGAGAGAGGCTCCCGCGGCCAAAGAACGTTTATCTCATGTCGTACCTTATTCAACTCTCGTCTCTTTTCTGGTTTCCGTATCTCCTTTTGGTGCTTCTTTTCATTCTTATCCTTTGCTTTTCTCCGTCGTTTATTTCTTTTCTTAAATTCGTTGTATCTCGGTTTTTGAATGTTCATGTTATTGTAATTCGTTAGATCTGTTTATTTCGGTTTTCCAGCGTTTCTGAACTCACTCTCTTTTCGTCTATACAACTATGTATCTATCTACCTGCCTGTCTATGTATCTGTCTATCTATCTATCTATCTATCTATCTATCCATCTATTTATCTAACTATGAATCTATCTACCTGTCGGTCTATCCATCAATAGAATCTATTTATTTTCCTATCTTTCTTTCCAAGTATCTGTCTATCTATTTACCTGATGATCTATCTATCTATCCATCTGATTTGTCTGTCTGTCTCGTTATATCTACCTACCTATCCCCTATATATCTCTCTGTCTATCTCTCTATCTATCTTTCTATCTATCTATCTATCTATCTATTAAACTATCTATCTATCTATCTATCTATCTGTCTATCTGTCTGTCTATCTATTGATATGTCTGTCTATTTATATGTCTGTCTATCTATCTATCGATAGATAGATAGATATCTATCCATCCATCTATCTATCCATCTGATTTATCTGTCTGTCTCTTTATATCTACCTACACCCATCCCCTATGTATCTCTCTGTATCTATCTATCTATCTATCTATCTACCCACCTATCCCCTATCTATCTCTCTATCTACCTACCTATATATCTATCTGTTTGTCTGTCTATCTATCCGCCTATCCGTCTATCTATTTATCTGTCTATCTGCCCGTCTATCTATCTACCTATCTATCTATCTATCAATATAACTATCTAATTTGTCTGTCTGTCTGTCTTTATTTACCTACCTATCTATATATTGATCTATCTATCTATCCTTTTGAACATATATCCATCCATCCACCCATCCATTCATCTATCTGAACTTGGAGGACATGTAATTTCATAATTTTCAATATTTTTATCCGGATAAATAGCTGTGCTCTCCTTTTCGTGAACTGTTCATTACTCTTGATAACCTCGTTTTACAAATTTACTAAAGCTCGGTAAGTGGAAATAACAACAGACCCGCTTATAATGACAACAACATAGTAATATCAATAGTATGTGAAAATCGCATTTACTTCAGTTGTAGGATTCAGTAGCTCAATCATTTAAAGTCCGGGTAAAACAGATCTGTTTGGTTAAAACATAGAAAAAAACAAACCAGCAAAGCGTACGGGACTACACAGTCTTCCTGAATTGGTGTTCTCTTTATATTCGTCGTGTCACCGTTCGCCTCCGTTCCAGTTTCCCGAACGGCTTAAGCGTTCAATGGACCGAGAGATGACAACTTGCACAACAACAACAACAGGCGCGAGATTTAAATTGCAGAAAAAGGGGAGGAGGCGAATCCAACGGGCGTCGCTTCTGTTTATTGAAGAAATTTAATCTCGCGCGCGCTTGTCTCCAGCATTTCCCTTCTTTCGAAACAATATAAACTTATTTAAGAATCCCTATTTTCCGCAATGATTTCCAGTCGCCGTTTTCCGAGACTGTCTTCCTATTCGAGAGATCTGAAAAAAGCAGAGGTCCTCCTCTTTTTCCTTGTGTTCGCTTCTTTCCTATTTTTTTATCGGTCTTCCTCGGTTGTCCCTGTGATCCGGCCGCTGATCTTGATATTCACTGCAAGCGCACAAATTGGAACTTGATTTGTGGCCAGTGCCATCGCAGCAACATCCACAACTTGAAATATATAGCCACATAAATATGGAGATTAACCAAATCAAGATGAGTAATATAAGCTGACCTTTTCCTTGAACTTTTGTACACATACAGAATTGGCGCATTATCCTAATAGCACTTAACTTTAATGGGAACTTTTTTTGGTCGTTGCAACAACCACCTTGTCGCTATGAGTGAGAATTTACGTGAAAACTGGAGTGGAGAACCCTTTTACGCTAAACGCAATAAAAAGAGCAGATAAACGTCAGCACAAACAATTTTCACCCAACTTTATAGCAGATGATACCGCTAGTGAACCTTTGCATATCGTTTATTAGTTTTCCTTCGGCTGTGGAAGATGTATCCAAGTCGAGTCGTCTGCGAATTTGTGCCGAGGATGTCAAATAAGTCGACTTGGAATCGACTTTTTGAGTCGATTTGACTCCGGTCTTTCCAAACGACTCCGGTCGGATTCGTTGAGATTTGACTTGTCGACTCGACTCGACTCGACTCAACTTGACTCCAGTTCGTTGAGGTTTGACTCGACTTGTCGACTCAAGTCGGCCTAATTGAATCGACTCGACTCGATTCGACTAATTTGTATATAGCCGACAGGCCGGGTGTGCTTGTCTCGCCCCTGAACAATGACGAGCACAAACAAAAAGCCTTCAAGCTGAATTCGATTGCCAGAAGGAAATAGTAAGACGATTGTGCGCCATTACGTTGGAGTATAACAACCGGAACTGAGTGGTCATAAAATGGCGGCCTTTTATATCTATCGCCCACCCTGAGCCAGCATGGTCTACGCTCCCATTGTTGCCATGTCGCAAACACGACTTAGCAGCGCAGAAAAAGGGGCAAATCTTATCAAGATTCGCTCTAAATCAATTTGATGACTACTCCTGGTGCATTTTTCATCGCTCTCCGCTGCCTTTTCCTATTGAGCAACCTTAAAATGAGCGGCTGCTATAAAACTGTCGTTTCCCCGCCTTTTAATATAAAGAATACATATTGGGCTATATCGTACAGAACTGGCAAGAATGTTGCGCGTTTGAAACCCAATCCCTCTGCTATCACTCCGGCAGGGACGTCAGTGGAGCGGGAAGATGCAACATGGGGACTGACAGCCTGCTGTCTATGGCTTCTATCTTAATGATGAGTATCCCCCGTCTTGTTTATAAGATCAATTATTTTGAGGTTATTAAAATCCACAGGCTTAAGACATAGCCTGTTATTTATATAGACTTTATGTATAAAGGTACAGGTCTATAAGGTGTTGTTTGCTTAATACTCCTACATTTTCAGAGATATAGTTAGCCAAAAATTACCACTGATAGAGCCAAGGGTATCCTATAATGTGGCAAAGTTTCGTTTAAATCAGTGCAATAGCTTTTACGTAATAAAATCCCAAACTTTAAACATTATCGTAAGTCCCCATAATTCATTGGTGTAATGCAAGTAGATATATGTCTAATAAAACCGGTCAATTAAAGATCATTTCAAATGTTAAAAGACTAAACCCGACTAAACCTTGGGAACAGTAACGCTAGCTTCTGGAACTTGTTTGAATCATAAGCCGTTTTGTGTGCACAAGAAAAGTCTTACTTCGGCGAGTACTTCTAACGATACCCAGGACTCGGTGAAACAATAGCGTACTATTAAAGTTATCCACTTATATGTCTGGTAATTACGAAAGTATTTTGCTTATATACAGATGTATATCATGCGTATATAATAAGCATTCAGCATTTGTGGGTAGCCATGTTACGGCGTATATGTTTTCCTATAAACTAATGTCGCTAGTACAAGGGTGACCTTGAAATCAGAACCGCACAGTCTAGAGCAACAAAAAAAGGTTCTTTTCTGAGGAAAAGTTGATCGCTTATGGAACCCAAGTTTTCACAGTTGGAGCAGCCGAAAAAATACTCAGCATAGAAATAGTATAATTTTATGTACCACAAAAGTTTCAATGAAATCGGGTTGATAGCTTTGCCAGAATAAAATTCCAAAGTTAACAAGATCCATAACTTCCCACCATTCGGAACCCTTCTGTTCTAAAGTGTACATCTTTCGTCTGCTAGTAGAATCCGATAAAAATCCTGCTTCACTCATGAAACTTCTAATCTTGCTTTGCTTCCCCCAGTGTCCCACAGAGGGGTGAAAAAAAGCAAAAGGGAAGACGGGGAGAAAAGCGGCTATGAAACCTGCGCACGTTGAAAGTTAATGTCCCTGAAGAGTTAGTTACTGACCTTTACGGACACGAGTTACAAGCGATGCGTCCCACGGAGTAATAATCACGTCGCGTAAAAAATTTTACGGCTTCATGAGACAATCCCTAGTATCTGCCCTCTTAACCCCCTTAACCCCCCGTGCGTTATTTTCGTACAGTCTAGAGTAGTAAAAAAGGGTTCTTGCTGGGGGAAAGTTGATCGCTTATGGCACCCAGGTTTTTAAAGATACAACATCCAAAAAAATGGTGAATGTAGACCTAGGATTACTTTAGATAGCAGTAAAGTTTCATTTAAATCGGGCGGTAAGTTTTGCCTAGATAAAATTCCAAAGTTGGAAAAATCCATACTTTCCAATCATTTAGAACCTTTCCACTCTTGTCTGTACCTAATTGTGATAACGTAACACATACTTGATTCACAATGATGGATGGCTACAAACACCAAAAGTAATTATTATCCAAAGCTGTTGTTTACTTCACATCTGAGTTTTGTGAATCAGAGTATGTCCTCGCCTGTTGTATTACGAGAGTTGAGGAGTTCAAAAGTGGAACCTCGTTTTACTCTTTCAGTCAGTATGTAGAGTTCACTGAATGTTGACAAGGAAATGCGTCAATCTGAACTGAATAACCTGAATTACCTAATTACAATTAACAACATATATGATAACGACAACTTCTACTAAATCTAGGAAGAACTGGGGACACTGAAGGTTTTGGCAGTTTGCTATGCCGTTCGTTCTGTGTGGCACAGTTGTAGGTAAAGGATAGACAAAGACTGAATTTACGATTCACAGAAACGGAACAGATCGATGAGGGGTCCCAACTGTTGAGAAATGCAGTAAACGCACGCAAATGGTAAACAAGGATTCGTTTTATCAACAGAATGACGCCAACGAGACGGGCAAAGTGATTCTACACGGCGTGACGAGGGAAGCTGAAGGAACGTACAAATGCGAAGTTTCCACCGAAGGACCCTTCTTCGATACGGATTTTCGTGAAAGCAATCTAACCGTACTTGGTGAGTTCTATTTCAGACAAAAGCAGTTGATTTCTATGCCTGAATTTTCAATAAAAATGCTAATACACACTATAGTCATTTGTACATTTTCAATATACATGTGACGTTGTCCGAGGGTACTAGAAAAAATGGGTTTTTGCTGCTGAAGAGAAGTTGATTGCTCATTGCTCTTACATTTTCACAGGTATAGCAACCCAAATAATACCAAATGTAATCCTAATCATACTTAATGCACTCGTAAAGTTTCATGTAAATCGGTGCATTAGGTTTGCCACAAGAAAATCCTAAAGTTTCGAAACTACAGTAACATTCCGCCGTTCCCGACCCTTTTTGGGCTCTGGACCGTACCATGTTGCATAGTCCTCCCCCCACCAAGTACAAACGCAAGGACAGAACGTTTGGCATGTGTAATAGCCCCCCCTCCCCCCGCCTTAACACCATCGACCCCCGCATAAATAGAAAGAATCATCGCACGGAAAGTTTGCGCGGAAGTTGACATTGTCTATCGATTGCGGAATCCTCCTCCTTCTTTGAAAAAGAAATGAACGCCCAATGACATGTTGTAACTTTTTTGATTGGACAGGATTCAGTAGATCCCGCGGGAAAAGCAGCGAGAAAGTTTGACATTTTTTTTCTCAACTCAGTTTTTACTCTTGCTAAGTTTGGCTTTATGATACGTCATTGTGGTAGGTAAAAGACGACCCTGGCGCAGTATAGTTAGAACCCAACTTCTTTACCATAAGCTCCTGCCGTGTGCAAGATGTTAAGAAGTCGAGAAGCCTAACTTTTCATACATACGGTACAGGCTATGTTGACTGAAGACAGCATAATTAGTCCGTCTTATTCCTGCAGATATTCGCAACTTACAAGGGCCTGTCATTAGTCGTCCAGAAACTAAAACTCTGGTCCGGGCTGGAGAACGCTTACGACTCAACTGCACTTTCACCAGCAGCCGCCCTCCCGCGATACTTTCATGGTTCGTCAACGGGGAGCCGGTAACGCACTTTTAACAATGTTCTTTTTATAAAAGACACATATTCACGGTAAAATGTAAAACTATGAAGCAGATGAAGGATGATCGAATATACAAAGGACATGAGTCAAGTCGTCTGTTAAATTGACACATGACATGAAAGTAAACTCTTCAAAGACCCTTTTTACTTTACTGGACGGGAACGTCTTGGATTCTTAAGGAAATCGATACCAAGACGCAAATACAACGGTATAACTGCAAGAAAAGTGTCATGTTATGCGGAATTTTTCCGTGTGTGGGGCTGGCTCTTGTTTTTTTGCGCGACTTCTTTAATCTGCGGCTCGTGAGACTCAGCAAGTTCCTGTGGCTTATAACTCTGTTGTATCTTTTTTTCGTCTGCTTCGCTGGCGCGGGGAGGGTATAGGTTTCTTCGAACATGTTCCGTCGCTATTTTCGAGAAGACTTGCACGATGTGAAAACTTCTCTCTCTACTTTGGACCTTCTTCTGAGCAGTCATCACTTCAGATCGAAAGCGCTAACAGTCACCTGCTTGGCTGCAGTAGGGTCAATTTACAAGAGGAGGGCAGAACTGAGATTGGTCGAAGTACCTGCCAGATCGACTGCTGAACTCAAGTCAACTCCAATGACAGATACGCAATTAGCCATGGCTAAAACAGCAGGTATGGTAGACGTCTGAGTCTAGAAAAGCGAAAACCGATTGGCGAGACGAGATCTTAAACTGTGTTCCAAACATATCTATTTCCAGGTTCGCCTGCTCTCAGTAATGGCGTAAACACAGATGCAATTCTTCCCTTTACGATAGCGTGCTGCTTTCTTGTCCTACTAAGCCATGTTTTACTCGTTTTTTATGACAATGTTTCGCCAAATTGGAAACTGTAAAGTAGCACTACATGTATGGTTACAGCTGCAGCACGATACATTCTGCATATGTGTATTGGCATCGGTACACAAAACAAACTGTAATATTCATATGTACTCGTTTCCATATTCCTTATTGTCAATGTCGCAGTGGTTATTGTAAACGGAAACTTCAATAAAATTATAAGTTCAGCTGTTTTTTTTTTTTTTTTTTTTTTTTTTTTTTTTTTTTTTTTTTTTTTTTTTTTTTTTTTTTTTTTTTTTTTTTTTTTTTTTTTTTTTTTTTTTTTTTTTTTTTTTTTTTTTTTTTTTTTTTTTTTTTTTTTTTTTTTTTTTTTTTTTTTTTTTTTTTTTTTTTTTTTTTTTTTTTTTTTTTTTTTTTTTTTTTTTTTTTTTTTTTTTTTTTTTTTTTTTTTTTTTTTTTTTTTTTTTTTTTTTTTTTTTTTTTTTTTTTTTTTTTTTTTTTTTTTTTTTTTTTTTTTTTTTTTTTTTTTTTTTTTTTTTTTTTTTTTTTTTTTTTTTTTTTTTTTTTTTTTTTTTTTTTTTTTTTTTTTTTTTTTTTTTTTTTTTTTTTTTTTTTTTTTTTTTTTTTTTTTTTTTTTTTTTTTTTTTTTTTTTTTTTTTTTTTTTTTTTTTTTTTTTTTTTTTTTTTTTTTTTACTCATTGACGGGCATCCAGGCGTTAGCCCATGGCCCCCTGCGCTCGCACTTTCGAGCGCCGACCGAATGAGCTCGGGTAGGCTCGAACACGGGCCTCCCGATCCGGTGACAGCGTTGCTGCCACTCAGCCCCAGTGGGGCAAGTTCAGCTGTTACCCGCAGAACTGAAGATATGAATATCAAGAGCACTTTGGAGAAACTGGGTGAGAGATACCAAACTGGTTACATATTTAAAGACTTTATTTGTGTTGGAAAACTAAGAATCTATGTAACCTGTAATCCTTGCCAATTTAGTTCATTCGGGTTGCCAACTAAATTGAACCTTTCCAGCAGGTTTTGTCAAACGTACTAATCATCTTTATACGGTTTCCATAGAGAGAATCCTCGCTCAGGAGACAAGAGCCAGGTAATTTTGAGCAAAACTGCAAACTGGCGAGAACATGTTATGCTTGCATTCACCCAAGTGTTATTCGCTTATGCAATTATTAACAAGATCTTCTTAGTCCTTGGTGCTGAGTTTCTGCTGACTTGGTTTTAAAGCACGGCCGGAACAAATGTATGTAGGATAGGTTTGATCTATAAAGCCGACGATAATGTAGACTTTCACGTAGATTAATTGCCAAGTCAGCGGTTAATAAATGGGCAAAATGTCGGAAAAGTCCCGTCTTGTGCTCCTTGTGGAAGAGATAAACGGGCACTTCACCATCCTGGTTATACGACTACCGTGCTTGCCTCGTCTAGCCGCTGAAAAGTTGATATTTTATACATTACATGCCTTGATGTTTGCAGCTATGAGCCCGTGTGTGCAAAACTTCACACGAAATGGCACTACTAGATCGCTGGTGGATCCCGCTGTCACCTAGCGGCAGAAGCAGGAACTATACATCGGTTAGGTTACCAGAACCACCACTAGAGCTTCCAGCGTGCCATTACTCTGTCCTTCATGGTTACAAACGCAGTGACAGATACTTAGTGAGCTGTCCAACGAGGACATAGCGTGTTTTACAGCCGTCAGCGGTTAATATCTGCAACCGTTGATCGAGTTCAGACGACGTGCACTGCGATGGTATCGTGACGTGTTGCTCCATTTCAGAGTGGACCGGAAAACTTCGTCTCATTTGGTAAACAATGAACTGCAAGCTTGTGCGTTTCTCACGTTCACTAAGAAGTTAATGAAGTAAGATTCATCACCATGTCAAACTTCACACACGTTGAGAAAATTCACGCAGTGCAAAAAAAAGGAAGAGAAGAAGAAACTGTGTGTCACAAGAAGACAGTCTGGAAAGCTCGTATCGATCAGGATCATTTGACATTCTGCTTTGATGAAAATTGAATACCCCTGCGGCCGGAAAGCAAACAACAGCGCGGGCAGCTGAAAGGGCGACTCGTGATGTTCGACTTGTGCCCGGTACGTAAAGAACCCAGGTATTTCTCGTGGGAATACTTGAACTAACTCGAGCTCTTCCTGGTTATGAATGCAGAGGTTGCGTTAGAGGCTGTAAGTGATATCACTTCGTGGTTATAGCCCTCGGAAATGAATGATACCCTTTGCTCCACCATTACAGGACGAAGCTTCAATTATTAACTCTTCGTGATTGTTTCTTGTAGTAAATACTTGATCAGCGTAACCATTCCCACCAAAATAGCGAGCTTCTTTGAACGGGTAGCGTTCGTTTTGCTGTCGATCATGACTGCTTAACACTTTTACGCTCGCTATTTTTAAGCCACAGTTATGAAAACTGCTACGGATATAGACACAAGCCTTAAATTATGTAATAATCAAGTTTCCTGACACTTTGCTTTGTTAAACTTTAACCTGCCTTCTTTGCAATCGTCCAAACACTTTCCTGTACGTACTTCACTGCATTGTATTCAGCTTGCAAAGAAAACCTCGGTTATTTTATACCACGGTAGCTACATAAAGGATGTTATAGGATAATAGATGCCAGTCAATTTGATCACGAGTAAAATTATAGAAGTGTTAGTAATGGATGAGATGACGAGCGTGATGTACGGTAGTCTACATTCGCCGATTTGGAGCTTGGAAAGTTCACTGTTAAACAGAAAGATTAATTGGTTTTTGGTTCAGAAAGGGAGGGTGTTCAAGTATGGCATCTAGCGTCTGCCTCAATTTTGCGTGTGCGTCACTGGTGTGATGCAACCGCTAGTCGGCGCTGCGCTTCCCCTCGCCAGGTTGAGGGTACTGAAATACGACAGTCAAGCCAACGCATTCCCCAGTCTCAACCGGGCACTGAAGTCATTTACCACTTCGTAGTGATGAGCGTCAAGAATCGATCTACTTCGCTGTGCGCTGCTGAGCAAACTGTCGAAGCCTCTGCTCTAAGGCAGTATCAGCAGCAGAACCTATTTGTCCAGCAGCGCGTTGCTCAACGAAGGGCCAGTTCATCGGGTTCCAATTCGCCGGAGACATCGTATCGAGATGCAAGCGAAGTTCGGATTCGTCAAGGAGCTAGACGGTCAAAGAGCGAAAGACTGCAGGGCGCTAAGCCACGCGTCAAGCGACGCGACAAAAACCTTCCCGTGGACTTGGCTTCGGCCACGGTTCCATCAGGAAGTGATGGAGTTCTTCCAGCCACCGTCCATGCACCTCAGTCGTTAATTCGAAAGGCTCCAAGCGCCGGTAAACTGATTAGCGAAAGCTACGATGGACTTAAGGGATCGCCGCGCGGACTTGGTCGTCAAGGGAGCGTCCGGCCCCCTCTTCCGTCTTCTGTACCACTTATAGCTACACCGGACATTTCGCCCTCCTTGGTGAGAAAAGCCACAGTCAACTCCTCCCGTCAGACCGCTGCCAAGGCATCTCAGCCTCGTACTGTAGAACGTTCTCCTACCCTCAAGTCCAAAGATATTGCTCACAGAAGAACAGGATCCTTCCGTGGAACGTCTACCAATCCTTCAGCAAGCGCATCTGGCTCTGGTAACTTGTCTCGCAGGTCGGCGTATCTGGACATCCCCGACTATGCCTCGGACAGCGAAGATGATGCCGCCGCTAAGAAAGATGTTAAAGATGATTCATACCTACTTCGATCGTTTGACCTGACCCGGAAAGGTAATTAATTGATGGATTACGCGGTCTCTCTTACTAATTGAAGTAGCTATTGATTACTAAGAGCGTCTACGGCAATGAAGGAAACATTGTAACTAATCATTCAGCCACTACCGTATCGATCTGAATACGATCGACAGAGCTTCAACTTGAAGACGATAATGTATGTCAAGCTGCTCCTGCCGGTACCCGCTTTGTCGTAAATACTTCAAGAAGCCGACTCGCTGTCCACGTTTCACGTACAACTGACAATTGTAATATATCTAGGTATGATATTACTGAAAAAAAATGAACCAGGCTACGGTTCAGTTATTTGGATGAAAGGACTGCTGTGGTGCCATGCTTTTTTCTCGAAGCGCAATTCTTTGGACGACTTTTTCCGGTGCATGTATTGCACCGCGGCCACGTTGCGCCAGAAAGTTCTATATTCCCGTTACCTTTGCACCGTATGCAACAACAAGAGACGCGCCGTATCGACTAAGCACCAACAGCTCTGAGTCATTTCTTTTTGTGTGTTTGTGTCCAAGTTTACCGCGACGGGTAGATGCTAGGCTTTGTGCATCTTTTATTATGCGACAGGAAAGCAGTTTTGACATGCAAAACTCGGGCGAAAATAGGACTGTTGAAAAGCAGCCGGGTCATTAGAAAATTTTAGCGAGTTTTGCAAGAGCCCTGTTGAAAAGGCCGGTTGCACATCTTCGTCCGAATGGCAAAGTCTAATCTTAGAACAGAGCACAACACGTCTCAGTTCTCATGCTACTTTGAAGCAGTCATCAAAGAAGCAGGACAGCCGGTAAACAGGACGTGTGCATCTTTGTAATTCAAGCCATTGCCTCGCATGCCCCATGTATGGTACTTGGCAATTTTACAGAAATTGGCAGCCATTATGAAAATGAATTGGATTGCGCCTTCCTGAAAACCCGTGATGCAGCGTGAAAAAGCACACAGGCTTTCAGGCATCTCTACGAAAATGCTCTTCAAGGCTGTGTGTGTCTTTTATGACGAGAATTTCGTTACCTGTTTTCCTTTTTATACTCAGCATCGCCTACGTTCCAATGGTATTTATTGAAAGATAGAGACCCCCTGCACAGCCTCATGTCAAAGAATGTAAACTGTATATTAGTCTGAAAGGATACATCGAATCCACTGTTGTTGAACTTCTTTCTCGTGTTCTCTGCAGATAGCACTCAAACAAGCTACTCCAAGTTTCGACAGATGAAGTATCATCTCACCGTCCCCCACCGCTATTCTTAGAACCCCAAGCTCTCATAGTTTCCTTCTTAGAGAGTTGTCTTTCTTCTTTCTATCTGTCTCTCTCCCGTTAAAGGAAAGCAGGAAAAGATTCATAGTTTTCATGCAAACCCCCTTTTACCAACATTGTGAGATGCCCCCCCCCCATATAGGCAGCGAATTAAAGCTACAGCAGCCCCTTTTGATTTCCTAATGCAGCGACTAATACCACTCAGCCTTTGTCGTTCCTAAAATGCCTCTCTGCAGGATCACATTAGGCTAATTCGCGCATAGGCTATAGAGCGTACTTAATGTATGTTGATTAGGAACTACTCAAGGGTCAGGGTCTGTTACTGTAGTGATTCTAAACGTCAACTTTGTTAGGTGTTGTGAACCGTGGAGATTCGTTCCGTCGACGTCGGTCTCGTAGCAACAGCTTAGCACCAACGCAACAACAACAGCAGCAGATACTGCAGCAGCAACAGCAGCGACAGGCGGAAACTAACAACGGCGTCTCACGTACTACTCAAGCAGGTCCGCAGCAGCAAGGCCATAACCACGACGGCGTTACGACTTTCCGCGTGGCCATCATTGGCACCCACGGAGTTGGCAAAACAGCCCTCGTCAGTCAGTTTATGACTTCTGAATCCATCAACGCGTACGACAGACCCAGAAACGGTATAGTATGTCAAACGTATCCTTAATTAAAATGCCATCTATTGTTGTAATACTTCTATGCCAGTCTCCGAGATACTGATAAAGTTTAATTGAGCTGGGCGGCCTGTGTTTCCCTTCAACACAAAGTTTCAATTTTCACATATGTCACTCGGAGAAGAAAAGAAATACCCAACGGTTAATTGGATTTATTCCTTTTCCTTTCCTTTCCTTTTTGTTTCAAGACATTCATTATATTTTGGTGCAGCACGGCTGCCGCGTGCGCAATTTTATCTGGGCAACAGAGGCAATAAAAGAGGCGAGAAGGCTTTGTAATGACTGTCTGCTACAAGATATATCAGAAAAATATTAGCTATATACCTGAGTTAGTTCCATCCTTTTGCCCGAGCCAAGAATCACGCGCTCTTAATCATTAACGCAGTCGCCTGGAATGAGGTCAACGAGCGTTAATTTTGGATCCTATTTGGCTTTCTTATACACCATCGCGACAGCTTTTTCCAAACGAAGGGATCGAGAATTTGATATTGTTTTGCGTACTCTACACCGAGTACGTTTAAGATCCATCGCATTATCAGCACGCACATCGCATTTTCAAGATACTCTTCAGCATATAGCATACGGCAAGTTGTTACAAGTCAGTATGAATACACGTACAATTTTACCCCCCCACCAGCAAGGTATTCCGGTCCAAGGTAAGCGTCGCTTTTTTAACCCTTCGTAAACGGTCCACTTCTGGCACACTTGAGACAACGTAAATAAAAAATGTTCCTTTTGATTCTGTGCCAATGCGGTCAGGGTTGAAGCGCAGTTGAACGGAAATAATGCAATAAACAGACGGTTCTTGTTTTCCCTATAATACAACGTAAACCGTATTGTATATTTGCTCATAAACAACGTTTTCTTGGCCATTGTAGACGAGGATCAGGATGAGTCAGTGTTCGTAATGCTCAATGGCGAGGAATCCGAGCTGGTCTTTACGTACTTCATCAACGTCAAGGTAAGAGTATCGGCAGCTTTCCCAGCTACATTTCTCAAATACTTGATAAAGACAACCCACGAGAATGAAGCTCCTCTGTCTTTAGAACGAGATGAACCGAAACGAATTACCAGACGCCTACCTACTCATGTACAGTGTAATCGACAAATCAAGTTTTCAGCGTATCGAAGACGAACTGGCTCGCCTGCAAAACTGGGACGCCCTGCGCGGCCGAGCGGTTATTATCGTCGGCAACAAAATCGACCTGGTTCGGAGTCGTGCTGTTTCAACACAAGGTCTGTCGCCAAAATAAAGCCTGTGTCTCAGACAGACCAACGCAATTTCCTTCTCAATTATCTCAGTAACGCACAGTCCGATGTGTTATCGCACTTTCCCAAATAGTCACTTTCGCTTCCGTTCTACTCGATATCTGTACTCCGTTCCATTTCCAAGAACTAAAGTTTCAACCCTCTTGGTTGTCTTGTATTGCTAACTGAACTTAGGTAGCCGTATCAAGGAAGACCAGTCTAGAAATTAAAGTTAAAGCTTCCCAGTAATCTTGTATTGCGAACTGGACATGGATAAACGAAAGAAGGACAAGCATATGTGAAAAACAGAAACCTAATCAGTGTATTTGTTATTACTCTGTCCAGATGGCAAATGTTTGGCGTGCGCCTACAAGGGAAAATTCATGGAAATCTCCGTGGCAATTAACCATAACGTGGACGAGCTTCTCGTGGGAATTTTGGCCCAGATCCGCCTGAGGAAGGAGCTGCAACACACGGCGTGCGCGACGCTTGATAACACGGGAGCAGCGGAGACATCTAGCGCTACAGACTCGAACAACTGGATCCGCAACAAAAGCCTGGTTCGTGCCAGTATGAAGGCTAAGCAGATCTTCACGTGGCTCTTCGGCAAGGACGACGATCAGTACAACAACTGCGAGAATTTCCAAGTCGCTTAAGAAATTCAATCGCATTTAACAGACTTGTACTTTGTTCAAAATTAAACGTGTCATCATACGCTAACTTTTGACAACTGGGGGAATTGTCGTCGCGTGTTCTCTCTTCTAGTTTGTGCAGAAAGTTTTCAAGTGCCTTGAATACTGTAAGTGGTTTTTATGTACCTGCATGAAAACCCTGCATATTATAATAAACATTAACTGTCAAAATGAATGTATATTCTTCTTTTAACGATTGAATTACATCCCTTCAGCTATCGCTTTAATCAGCAGTCTTCCCAAAAGTTATTCGGTACAAAGGGCCAGAATACCAGAGAATAAATTAGTGTGCCTTAACAATGATGGATATTTCAAATAGGCCCTCTTTCGTTCTCAGAAGTACCCACACCCGACAGAACAAAGCGACAAAATGTAATAATAATTGCTGTACAAGTGGCGGGAAGGGCATAATAGCCAAAGCTGAAGGTGCTTGGAGCTGGAAAAGTGCAAGGCTTTCTTGAAGTCATTAGTTTCAGACAGAAGCTAGAAAATGCGTGATCAATAATGTTCGTTAACATCATATGCATTTGTAGCATAGATATCCGATGTTGGATACACGTCCCTGTGGCGCAGTGGATAGCGCGTTGGACTTCTAATCCAAAGGTCCCGGGTTCGAATCCCGGCAGGGATGATTCTTTTCATTTTTTCCCCTCGCTATTTTTGGTCTTTTGTTTCCACTGTTTGGCAATAGACAACTCAACATTCACAGTGCCCTTCTTCTGGGTTGTAATTTAGAGATGGGCGAAAAACTACAGTTGCTGCGTGTAACTTTTCGTCGTTTTAGAGTTCGCTAGGTGGCGTGACGATCAAAGCCGTGTTAAAATATAAAGAAACCCATCTTTTGCTTCACAGTTTCATTTATCAAGAATGAGAGAAATAAAATTATGAACGACGCCAGACAAACATAAACAGTGACCACCCTTTATAAGGTTATCGTTGTGTTTATGTTTGCGACTTGAAGAACTCCAGGGGGTTCGCAAACCTATGAAAACATCAACACTAGCTACTGTTTTTAAACAACACTTTGGAAAATTCATAGTTTAAATATATTTCCTGAATAAAACGTATTCTTTATTACAGCTGTAGATTATTTGAATTCGAAGATGACTGGTTGGTAAAACGAGATCTGGAACATTCCTTGGTGCATTTTTTCAAGGTTTAGGAACCCCATTGGACCTCTTACGGGTGTGCCTGGAAACGAGATCGGGTCTGCGCGGCAATGAGCTTCAATGTCTGGAGCAGTTGTGTCAAGAAGACAAGCCAAGATCATTCTTGTCCTCTTCAAACTTCTGCTCCACAAAAATCTCAGTTAACTTTACACTTTTTCCTCGCGTACATCTTAACGTCTGAATGTTTTGAGTTCTTCAACAACCAATTGGAAAACGAGGATGGTGGGCATTACAAGCCCTCGGAAACGGTAATTCCTATTGTTATTCCCCTTTGAACATTCTTAAAGATTCATAGTTGGTTAAACGCGAAGTTATTATAAATGAAGATAGTTTCGCAACTGCCCCTCCAAGACAGAAAGAACTTTGACTTTGGCCATCAACACAGCTAAATGAAGCAAAGCTAAAAATACTTTTAACCTCCACGTTGCTAGAGCCGTTGAAGTTTGGCCAAGATTTCTCTGTGTAACTTGAAAACCATGTCGATTGTAATTTGAATAAGCGTAATACAGTCTAAATGAATGTAATGATGTTTATGCTAAATATTAATGAGGCTCCATTTCATTGTAATAGGAACCGGAGACTATTGTCAACTGCGTTTCTCTGTGTGCTTTTGGTTCTGCCTATGCTAGTTACCATCAAGGCCCAGGGTAAGTATTTATTTCACAGATGAGATTCTTGCGTTTCAATGGTTAACTTGTCATTCCACCGCTTGCGAGCGTTTTCAAGAGACCTGCGATTTCCATTAATTTTGCAATGACGTCATTGGCTACCCTCGCGTGCGGGGCGAATGGTTGCCGCAGATGTTCTAATGGCGGCGCCAGTTTTTAATTTTCCTTTTTGAAAATCAGATATTCAAAGAACTGGTTTTCATTTCATCGTAAGAAATAACTGGAAGAAGATGAACTTTGATACTCTTAACAAGCTAATCTCGATTGCTTGTAATCAAAACGACAGGCGCTGAAGATTCCGAAGGGTTGGACGATTACGGTGATCTGGAGGATTACAACTACGAAGGCGGCGAGAATAATGAAGTAACCGAAGAAGGAAACGGTGAAGAAGGTAAATAACCTTCCCATCTTCAATATTGTCTAAACGCCATCTATCGGCAGTATTTGAAACTATTATAAATATATATAAATGGGAGGGAAAAGAGGTTAAAGCTCGTTGGTAAACAAACATTGACGTCTTGCCCGTGAAAACACGATACCCGAGACACTTGATGAGCTGCACAGACGCAGCCGGGTTAATTCTTTTTTCAACAGTTTCCTTTTCAAATATCTTTTAAAAATTGACCTAGTTTATGATTCACTTGTTTGAAAGAAAATAAACTAGTTTTTTTTAAAAAAATGAAATGCAGAAGGAAACGGACCCAACAGAGGAGATGTCGCCATAACTTCTAGACCAGGTAATTAATACATCACTTCTTAATTACAAAATAAGAATCACAATATACTTAGAGATCTCAACTGTTTTTTCTTACGTAATTCCTTAACGATAACAAGAGCCAAGTCGAAGCACATTGCCGTGGGATGTACCTCAATTCAATTTTAAAAAACAACTTTTGAATATAAATTCTATAGCCGAACCTTCACTACCGTCACCTCCACCGCCTGTGTCTATTCCCGAGCCGTACCCGACAGGAAACAATGGACCGTGTTCGGACTATAAACCCGGCGAGGACGATCTTCAGGCCTTTGATTTCATCCGGCAGTTCCGTCTCGACGTCCTCGGCTCCCAGTATCCGGGAATCACCAGAGTCAAGGGATCGTCTCGACTGCAGACAGCGTACAGGCTTGATGGAGAAGCCGATCTAACTTTACCCACTCGGTATTATATAGTGCCTTGTTCTCCTTACGCAACAATCGTGTGTACAGTCTAGATGAGAAAAAAACGGGTTCTTGCTCGGTAAGAGTCGAATGCTTACCATTCGCACACTTTCGAAGATATGGAATTCAAAGAAATATCGGTTACAGTACTACTAATACGTACTGCACTTCTCAGGTTTCGTTGAAATCGGCTCGTTAGACTTGCCAAAATAATATCTTGAAAGGTTGGAAATTGAAATAGCTCCCCACCATCCAGAACCCTTTTTTGTGTGCTAGACGGTACATCAGAGTCCAGTGTTAACATTAATACCCTTCTCTTTTTTTTGCGAAGGAACATCTTCCCGCAAGGTCTACCCGAGCAGTTTTCCTTGATCTGCACGTTCCGTACACGGGACCCTCCAAAGGCTGCCTGGAATCTTCTGAGGATCACCGATATTCGCAGACGGTCCAATTTTCAAATTACGCTCAACCCGAGTAAAACCACGGTCGAGTTTGGAATCAATGACTTTCAAGGGAGGCTTCAAACGCTCGTCTTCCGCAAAGCACAGGTTTCTATTTAACGTGCTAACGTGGTTAACGTGTCCCTCGCGTCCCCCCGTTTACCTCCTAACGCTGGCTTTTGGAGATTCTAATAATGCGATTTGCAAACTTTCGATTAGGTTTTCGACAGCAACTGGCACAAGATTCACTTTGGCGTCCACCGAGACCGGGTGGTTTTGTACATCGACTGCGAGTTCAGCGAGGAGCTCCCGCTGGACGTTCGCGGACCCATTGACGTTAACGGGGAAATTGCGATTTCCAAACTTGTGGGAAGCACCAAAACTGTGCCGGTAATTGTAATCTGCTTAACCACTGATTCATCATCAACACTGTATACGTATTCATCATTTTAACCCTGTATTATAGAGCTGTGTGTGTATACTTGTTTAAGTGCATACATATATATCACTGATATTATTATTAATGTTGTTGTTACTTTAATATTACAGTTACCCATTATTGTTATCAACTGTCAAATTCATGAATAGATTTACCACAAGTTTAACTGAAGTTTTCCGTTTTTCTCAATCCAGCTTGAACTCCAGTGGATGGTGATGAGCTGCGACCCGGACCGTCCCGAACGCGAAACCTGCGATGAATTACCTGTATAGTTTTTATATAGGAATTCAGTTAATACTCGTGGAATTACTTTTGTTTTAAACACTCTGTTACAGGCCAAGGAGGAACAAGTACAGACACCAACGTGCGAAGCTCCGTGTCCCCGAGGAGTGCCAGGATTCAACGGCTCCATAGTAAAAACGTGTTTCGCAATAATTTAAATTCGATTTAACTTAAGTAACTGCGTCAGTATTACTGCTTCTCAGCTTTAGGAAAAAAATTTCTGAAAATTATTATTCGGACAGACTAATTTACACATAGAAAGATATAGATAGATAGATAGATAGATAGATAGATAGGTAGGTAGACAGATAGATAAATAATTGGATTAATGGATGGATAGATAGATAGATAGATGGAAGGATCGAAGGATGGATGGAGATAGATAGATAGATAAATAGATAGGTAGGTAGATAGACAGACTGACAGACAGACAGATAAATAGATAGATAGATAACTAAAGCTAGTTATATACGATTACGAGGTATACGCTGCCAAATGTAGCAACAAAAAATGTTAACATTTCCGGAAATTAAATTGAAATACCATTCTAGGGTTATCCTGGACGTCGTGGTCAACCTGGGGAGCAAGGACTTCGAGGACGACCGGGTCAAGCCGGACCACCAGGGCTGCGAGGACCTGCCGGTGTTAAAGGAGATAATGTACAATTCCATTTCAATATTATTTTATTATTTAATTGAAAATTTTATTTTGCCTTTTTTAAAAGAAATATTAATCAAAAATCAACACCTAAATCAGTTCAGTTACTAAATTTCGATGACTAATTATTTCATTCGAATTGTGTGGACCGTCTTATTGACAGGAAGCAGTAGGTTTTAAAATTTTGACTTAATAATTTCCCTGTAGATATTAAAATTATAGTTAATGACGTATTATTTTTATAAACTGCGTGGTCTGTCTTTTTTACGTTATATCTAAGGGTTTCCCGTCTTTTCTAGGGTCTACCCGGTCCCGTCGGACCCCAAGGTGAACTTGGACCTGCCGGTGCCACTGGATCCAAGGGCGGAAGAGGAGTATCGGGTGAAAAAGGAACTCGCGGAGAATCGGTATTTTTTTAAAAAATAACAAAGCAATAAACTCTAATAAGGAAAACATTAATTCAAACAAGGCAGTTGTATCGTATTGTATCAAGCTGTACCGTATTATCTGACTGTGTCGTATGATCGTAAGCTAAGTTGCCGGAAAGTACAAGTTTAACTCTACCATATCAAATTAAGTTATTGATATTAACTTAATAATAATAATAAGCTATAACTATTTAGTTATAGTGATAGTTGTAGTTAAGTTATTGACGGAAGTTTGAAAGATAATTACCGTATTATTTAACCGTATCGTTTTACGTGTTTGAAAGATATAGGTTGAACTTTACCGTATGGAATTAAGTTAATTATACTTTGTTAGTGCAGTTAAAGTCGTAGTTACAGTCTGAGTTAATCAAGTTAAAAGGTGATTAGCGAGTTGCTGAACCGTTTAGTTTATGCTATCGAAAAGTATAGGGTGAACTCTGCCGTTAAAATTAAGTTAATTATAATTAGCTTATAAGAATACTATATATGGAAAGTATGACATAAGTATAAGTATAGTGTAAGTATGTCGATAAACCCTTAAGGTTCAGGTACAGATTGAAAAAAAAACAACAGCAAAGGAATAATAACTGAAATTTACTCTTGAAATACACAGGGAGAACCCGGTCAGATCGGTCGCAAAGGAGATCAAGGCGGTCGAGGCCCCACCGGTGAAGCCGGTCCTGCCGGCGGACGTGGCCCTCCAGGACTTCCAGGCAATCCGCTGTCGGTAAACGCTCCTGCCGGTCCTCCTGGACCTCCGGGCGAACGAGGGCTTCAGGGACAACAGGGACCGGAAGGAATCCCCGGGAAACGCGGTGAAGCCGGAGAATCCGGTCCTTTGGGACCCCCGGGAAGGGACGGAATGCCGGGTTCTCAGGGTCCCAAAGGGGACCTTGGAGACAGAGGACCTCAGGGACTTCGAGGACCTCCTGGACCTCAGGTTTGCAAATCATATTCTCCCTGTTTCTTATTTCAAATGTTTATATGTTTTTATTGACGTAACTAAAAGTTAAGTTGATAAAACTACTTTAAAGTCACTAGTTATTTATTAACTTATCTTTAAGTTACTTAACTAGAAATGAACTTATAGTAGTCGTATAGCCATAACCATAGATGATAAATTGGAATAATAGTAATAAATTATGTCATTAAATATGAATTGGATTTAAGATTTGAACTGGTTATTTCTAATCTATTCAGGGTAATCCCGGTCCACCCGGACCGCCGGCCTCTCAGACACCTGGAGCGCCGAATCCAGGTCCTCCGGGTCCCGCAGGAGTTCCCGGCAGTCAGGGCGCTCCAGGTGCTCCTGGAGAAAGAGGCGCTAAAGGAGAACGCGGAGACGCTGGAGAAGCTGGAGTCAAAGGAGAACGAGGTGAACGAGGTCAAACTGGACCTGCTGGAACACCCGGAAAACGCGGACCTCCAGGACTTCAAGGAGTCTCGGGTATCCAGGGTTACAAAGGCGCTCCTGGAGAAGCTGGAACTCCTGGAACGCAGGGATCAGCTGGATTAGCCGGCGCGGCTGTAATTCAATTCCAACGTTCTAACCTCGTGAGTTAAACCAATCAAACTTTGACCTTGCAGGGCGAAACTGGACCTCAAGGACCCGAGGGCGAGGCTGGCGAAAGGGGCGAACCTGGAACAATGGGAGTTGCCGGACCCAAAGGGGCGGACGGAGCTAAGGGCGAGCCGGGATTTCCGGGAGCCTATGGTGCACCGGGACCCAGGGGCGAGCCGGGAGAGGCGGGCGAAAAGGGCGAAACCGGACTTTTGGGTCCTGCAGGACCTCAGGGCACCCCAGGGAGGAAAGGAGAATCGGGAAAGCCAGGTTCCGATGGCGATCCCGTACGTAATCTTCACCTACGGGTGTTATTTGAATAAAGCGCATTTAATATAATCAAAATTAATACTAATCATTGATCATCAATGTCGACCATCAAAATAATATTGAAAGGAGGGAATTAACAGAAATACTCAGATAACTGACTATACTGTTACTGCTTATTACTAAGTTATCTCTACTTATTCTATTATGTTTAAGTTATATAATTATTATATTATTATAATTAACTTGCGTATTCGAACGAGAGTAGCACGTATTTGTATTGATAGTCACATACATGACAAAATGCTGACATTAATTAAACCCTTATTTCTTATGTCTTAATTTTATACACAGATTGATGTTATTAATCTAGTTTATAACTAATATTTATATTATATTTTATTTTGCAGGGTCCTAAAGGAGGCAAGGGTGATTACGGACCGCGTGGACCTCCCGGATTAGCGGTTCGGCTGATTTTAACCAGCAATTAAAAAAAATCTTCTTTACGTTTTTATTCATTCATAAATTTATTTAAAGAAATACTTATCTTATTCAGTTAAAACAAAATATTCCCATTTTAAATCCTTCTTAATGAATAAAAACTTAGACTTAACATAATATTCATTAAATAAATTAGTATAGAATTAAATATTATAGAGTTGTCTGTTGTTCCAGGGCCCGAGTGGGAAGACCGGACCGCGGGGCCTTCTCGGTAATCCCGGACCTAAAGGCGAACGTGGAGATGTTGGCCTACCAGGAGCTGAAGGCAACTCGGGACAAGCTGGACCCCTGGTATGTTAGATATTTTGCCACATCTGGTTAATTGTAATCACATAAATATTTATCATATTACCAAATAATCGTAATTCATTTGTAAAAATTAATCGAATTTATTCATATATTTTAATTTAATTACAGTTCAATTAATAATTCATTGATAATAATCAGTTATAATTACATATATAGTTTATTTTATTAATAAATTACAAAAAAAAATTAAATAAAAAAGGGTCCACCTGGAACGCGAGGTTTAGTCGGTCCACCAGGCCTTCCCGGTTTCGAGGGTAAACAGGGTCCGTCCGGACCACCTGGACCCCCCGGACCGCCCGGAGAACCGGGTCAGTTGCCCAGGAATCTTTTCCGGGATGACGGTAACGGTATGCCTGGACCCATGGGATCCCCAGGAGCACCAGGATCGCGCGGCTTGGTAGGATCTTTAAAATCCTTGTATTTCCATTAACTTTAATCAAATTGTAATTACCTGAAAATGATTTATTTTTAACCCAGAAAAAAAGAAATGCGGCTTTACTTCTATAATGGCGGTTTATTTGTTTAATTTAATTTAATTTAAATTAATTACCTGGCTTTGCCTTTACTGTGCAGCCCGGTGAACGAGGCTCCGACGGTGAGCGAGGACCGCCCGGCCCTCCTGGGCAAAACGGAGCACCCGGATCCGTTGGATTGACCGGTTTGAGAGGACCTGTCGGTCCTCGCGGTAATCCCGGCATGCCTGGATCGGCTGGTGCTCCGGGAAAGGTCTACACGGAAGCCAGTCTGAGGGACGTCTGTGCTGCTGCTATCAGAGGTATATTATAATCAAATACTAATTAAACTTTTAAAAAGACTGATTCATTAAGTAGAGTGTATTAATTTAACTGTTATTACAAATTGCACTTGGCCAGAAAATTAAGTAAATTTTTATGTGAAAATTTAACTTGAAGTTTTAACTCCTTAATGTTAACTTGTTTTATAATAAGCGAGTATTTAAAACATAAATTGGTGTTAATTACAATTTGTATTGTGTAATTTTTAATTGCAATGTTAAGCATAATTTCTGTATTAATTTTTGTCTAAATTTGTGTAATTATTTAATGTCCTAAATTGTATTGTTTTCCTTTGCTTTACGAATCAAATAAAATTAATGTAATTTAAATTAATCTGTCGTCAATTGCTGCAGAAGAAGTTAAGTTACAGTTAAGGCGCATTAATTTTTTTAAAATAACGTTTTATATAAATAATAATTCTACTGGCCTTATGAGTTAAATACCTTTAATTTAAAATTGAATTTGCCGCGTCAATTGTTTCAGAACGTTACGAGGAAATCGTCCAGTTGTTCACCGGACCACCGGGAGCTCCAGGACGCGGCCGCACGGGACGTTCCGGTCCTTCCGGACCCATTGGTCATCCGGGTACGGCATCAATGCCCATCCTCTTGAAAACTGCAAAAATTAAACACAAAATTAATTTCATATTTACATTACAGTAAATCTGTATTATCCAAAAATCTAAAATATTTAAATATCGTCATAATTAGCAATTTAAAGTAAAACAACTGCTAATTGAAATCACACCTCTATCTTCTGACAAGAGAGATAATTTAATTACAGTTAAATCTTTTTTGGAATCCCCTGTAAACGAGATTTCAATATACAGGAGCTGCTGGAAGACCTGGAATTCCTGGAGACAAGGGCATTCAGGGTGAAATCGGTGTTCCAGGATCCCTCGGACCGGAAGGAGCCGAGGGCCCCCGAGGTCACAAGGGAGAAAGAGGACCCCAAGGTAACGGCAGCGATGGGCCTCCAGGACCCCCGGGCCCACCGGGGCATCCTGGACCTCCGGGCATTGGCAATCCTGGACGCGCTGGCGACCGCGGTGAACCTGGAAAGCGAGGTTAATTAAATATAATTCTCATTAGATTAAAATTCAATAAATGAACTAAAAAAATTCATTAACTGAAAAAAATCCTATAATGTCTGAATTAATATCATTCAATTAAAAACTAGCAAAATGATTAAACAATCGACTAAAATGTACAATTCGTTAACGATATTCTTATGTGAAGGACTTCCTGGCATTAAGGGACCACGAGGACCGCCAGGCCCGCGCGGGGTGTGCCAGGATTGCTCGCACCCGCTCGGCTATGCATTAGTACCCGCTCCACGTAACACCAAAGGACCTTAGACAGCGCTACATGCTCCTCCCACTTCGAAATCGTTACTATAAACTTTTAAATTTTTTTTCTAAATTTTGCCAAAATCACTGCCATTTTTTGTTTTCTCTTAACTTGCCCTTTATTACTGGCTTTTTTTATATACAATTTTTAATTAATTAAAATTACATTAACTGGATTAAACTACAGACAAAGAGGAAAAAAAGCAGCTGCGGAATTTTTAATGTATATATAAACTGAAAGCTGGTTCACTGGCTATAAACTCTCCCATATTTTTAAAAAAATGAAATATCGATTTAGAAAACCTTCAGTAAAATTAGAATTCACAGCGAAGAGGACAAAATATAATACAAGCTTTTTCACCCTTTTTTTCCCCTCCATTTTTTAAGAATCGTGTTTCCTTATAGGATTGATTCTTGACAAACCGGAGTAACGTGAAAGTGGTTGCCGTGTCACTTTCCACGAAATTCTCGTTTCTATTGTCCGCTGATACTGGTTCTCCAATAACGAGAATTTCCACTCTTATCGGGTTAACGCTATTGTTCGGGCTCCCAAACTTAATTCTAATTAAATATACAAGTCGCATAAAAGAGTTAGGAAACATCAACTTTGACGCAATCGTCTTAATTTACCTTCAAAGGGCATTAGCGATCATGTCCACCCATAACGCATGACCGGAAGGAAGGGGGGACCGTTTTTCGGTAGGGCTCGTCAAAAAGCAGTCCGTTGGTCAACCTTTTCTCGTTTTCAAAGGGGACGGGGTGGGAAAAACTGGCCGCACTCCCCTGATCTCGTCTCTGCAAAGAATTTCTAAAAGAGAATATAATTAAGAATGATAATTAACCCAAAAGGTGATGGGTATTCATGAATGTTGAAGGAGATGAGGCCGACAGGAATGCGACTTCCTGGCGACAGACACGTGGTGCGCGTGACTGGGAAATCGCCAGACCTTTATTCACTGTTTACCAGATGATTATCCTATACATAATTACCTCCACAATCAAGTGATTCCACCAACCGAGAAAAACGGATCTTTTTTCGAAAATATCTCGTTCCATTTCAAACTTTTCTTTAAAAAAGTAAAAACTCAGATATCGAAATGATTTTTAGGTTTTAGTGAACTACCTGTATTCTTGATTATATGTTGGTAGGCACAAAAGCACTGACCAAAAAAAAAGAAGGAAGTTTTTTGTTTAATGTTTTTCTTTAGCACTGATACAATGCAAATATGAGGCCACAATAATTAAAAAAATAAGAATAACAGAAAGAGGGGGGCGGGGGGTTGACGAAAAATGGCGAAGCTCTTCAGGGATGAATTTTTCTAGAGGAAAACCAGGAAAAAGGTGAAGAAATCGTAAACAAAAATAAATTTTCTACACAAATATATGCGAAATAATAAAAAGGATCAATCCCGCTCTTGAAATTCAAAACGCGCGGGGTTTGGGGATTTGGGTCAAAAGTACCAAGGATCAAAATGAGGATCAAAAGACCGAAAAGAAAGGGAGAGAAAATCATAATGGGGTTTAACACCAGGAATTGAGAGACAGAGCTGGGGAAAAAAATTAAAATTGCAGCGAATCTAAGAGAAAATTCTCATTTAATTAAAAAAATAATTACCGGTTTCAAAAACAATAAAAAATCAAGAAGAAAAAAGCGAAGGGCAACGGCTTTGAAAAAAAGGGGGGAAAAAGAACCGAGAGAAAGTGATACGTGGATTAAAAATTACAATGATTATTTTTCAAAAGAAAATCACGAGGCTTCCATTTGTTTTTGTTTTTGCTGATTAAACTTGACGAGTTATACATATATAGAGAGAGTACGCCAAAGTAGCGCGTGCCACCTAGCGGGAAAACACCTACAACCCGGCGGGTGCCGACCGCCATCTTGTTCCCTAGATCCACGGTGGAAACTTCAGCTTCACGCGCCTTTCCGCTGTCGTTCCAACTGGAACATTTCCGGTTTTATCGCCATCTTAAACTCTCTGTTAGAGAATAAACCGAAGCCTGAACTGCATGTTCAAGAATCTTCGAACTTGGAAAGTTCAGTTAAGGAAGCAAGATGGCGGATTTGTTAAACTTGCGACCTCAAACTTAACGCCACCCTATGACGGTACTCTCTTTGACGATGGTATTTCGGATACATGTAAAAATATCTTGTGTGTTTATGTTTGCCCCGCTATTTTATCTTAAAGAATAAGTGCTGTATGGTTAAATGGCGACTGCCTGGAAGACAGCCATGAGGGCAGCACTGAGCCCCGCGGCGATGGGGACAGTGACGGCCCATGCGAAGATGATATTGCGGAAGAGATGCCAATCGACGCCCGATTTGGAAGTTTGCGTCCAGCCGACGAACACCACCGAGCCTACTTTGCAGTGAGTCGTGCTGATGGGCAGCCCGATTTTGGAAGCCACCAGTACAGTGCACGCGGCGCCGATCTCGATGGTGAAACCGCTCGACGGAGTGATCTTGGTCAAGTCTTCTCCCACCGTCTTGATGACACGTCTCCCTGTTTAACCAACACCCTGATTTTAGTCCCGTATTACCCACGTAACTTCACAGTTATCGACAAACACTCAGTATACTGGAGTTTGATATCGAAACAGCCAAACTGGAGATTTCAACTCACCCCAGAGCCATAATCCAACAGCGATACCAATTCCACCGTAGAAGAGGATGTAGAGCGGCGTTTCCGACTTCTGAATGACGCTGCCTTCATTGTAGATGAGCCAAACAGCGATGAGAGGACCGATGGCATTACTGACATCGTTTCCACCGTGAGCGAAGGATCCAAAAGTAGCCGTCAAGACTTGGAGGAAGGAGAAGAGCTGAGAAACATCGCCACCTTCTTCTGTCGAGCTAACCGAGGTTGAAGCGGCCGACTCGACGTCGACACGGTTCAGCTCAGCAGCAACGCCATTCCTAATGGTAAACAATAAAGTTGCATTGCGAGTTAACACGGCCAAACTGGGCTAATGACATCAACATTTAAGAGCCGAATGCTGAATGGACCACTTACAGATCCTTGGCAATCAGTGGCACAGCGCTACTGTTGGGCGAAAGTCCATTGACGGGAGTTGGCTGCTCGCTGATGTTCAAAGCGATCGGCTGAATGAACGGTTTCTCCTCGGGTACACTGGCGGACATGATTTCAGACTTGGGAGCTCCATTCTTGCGGAAGGCAAACGGATTTCTCGAGGCTTGATTGGGTCGCTTAACCTTCAGGAATAATGTTAATCATCATCTAGGAACTGGGACAATAACAGGCGTACTGAACTGCATATATATTACATTACATTCTATAGTTAGATGAGCTTTTCCCCCTTACCTTAGTGGCCGGGATATTATCCATGGAAACACTGCGAGACTCTTCCGGAGTAGCCGTCGCCGATGATTCATCCCCAGAGCCTCCACCGACCGAAAAGTGGGCGGCTGCAGCTTTGTTGGCCGCGGCGGTAATGGACCGCCTCAGCCTCGGCACCATGATGCAGTGCACCGCCAGAGCAGCGATGATCCCCGTAGCGCAGCTGAGGATGGCCGTCACCCACCATGGAATACGGTCGAAGTAAAGAAGCTCGGGACCATCAAGCACGATCGAGAAGACATTCACCTAAAAAGCCACCATTCCAAGTTTAGTATTACCAAAACTGCAGAACGCTCTTTACGATTATTGGTGCTTTGTAGGTGTCTGCTATTACTCATATCTTGTAACAGACCCTGCAGGGGCATACACCCTTGACACGTGCATCTTGGTTTCCGGTAAACGCCATCTAGCGGCAGTTTTTAAACTTTGTCACGTGTCGGAAGGGGCTTTAATGTACAGGAAATTTTACCGTGAGAGTAGCGGCGTAGAAGATGGGCAGGGCTTTCAGTCCCGATTCCAGCGGAGTGGTGCTCTTGAGGATGAATCGCCGGATGATGAGGAAAAGAGAAGATGACATCAATCCGGACAGGACGGGCGAGATGAACCACGAAGCTACAATCTTTCCCAAAGTGGTCCAGTTGACACCAGCCGTTCCGCGGGCTACCAACGAAAACCCAATGGTAGCACCGACGATGCTGTGCGTACCCGAGATGGGAACCTTCAAAAACGTGGCCACCAGCAACCAAACGGCACTTCCTCCTATTTTTGAGAAGTGCATACAAATTTAACCAGGCCATAAGTAATCTTGCTTAATACCGTATGTCGATCTTCATTTAACTTATCGTTGTATAACTTAGGTTATAATACTACATCGTTACTAGCAGCACTGGAATTGAAAGTAGCACTCGGATAGTGTAAGAGTACCTAGAGCGGATAAGCTTCCGAGCATCAGTTCCTTCTCCGAGTTATTGTAGACGGCCACGTCTAGGATTCCTTTCCGCATAGTATCCGATACTTTGTATCCTTTGAGAATTCCAAAATAAGTCATTAGCACAGGAAAACATTGCGAAAATAAGTTTGGTAAACGCGAGGGGGAAAACCGCTTCTTTTATGTTAAAAACGTGTTCTTGCACACACGGGGTAACCAGTTCTGATAAATCTGGTCCTCTGTGGCAGTTTTCAATCTATCATCGAGGAAGATCTCTGCCCTTTAATTACAACCTTGCACTCAATCTTCAAGCTGATTGCCAAATCCTCAAAAACCAACTCTGGTTAGCCTTGGAACAGTAAAACGCTTTTCAATCATCAAGTTAAGAGACACATTTCTAATGAGACTTTTTTCCGGGTCCCTCTTATGTTAATTAACAAGCCGTTGAGAAAGAGGTCTTCTCTCTCAAACAGGTCCTAATTAATCTCGGTGTTTTCATTGCTCCCAAAAATTCCGGTACACCAATTTTCCTGTTTTACTCCTCAAGCGCACAGGTTTTCGTGTAAACGCGACACAGTCCTTAAGACGTGAAACAAAAACAGGAACTAAGATGACTATCCCACCACTGCTAGACTCAATCATAACTATCTGTGGAGAACAATAATAGAAAGTGGGCTTCGGAGTGTAACAATGGGACTCGAGGCCAGGATTAAATTATCCTTGCTGCTGCCAGATAAGATCGATGAAAAAGTCTCGAATAAGATCAATTAGCTGCACACAGAAACAAGTTTTCCTGCCCAAACAGACGCAAAGATCACGTACAAACACGGGGAGGAAAAAGGTTCACTTCGGGTCCTGTTTCTTACTAAAAGAGGACCTATTTCTTACAGGACAATGGTATGGTGCGTACAACCTTGACAGTTTTTTGCCCGTATTAGGGTAGAATGGATATTTACCTAGAAGAACGGCACCGAGAATCTCGAAGATGGTGGCCAGAATGCAGGCTTGTCGAATGGTCAGCACTTTAGAACCGACCGATGTTCCAAAACTGTTGGCCACATCGTTGGCACCGATTCCGAAAGCCAAGACGAACGATACCACGAAGGCCACTATGACGATCCACATCATGTCGGGATCCATGGGAATCATTTTTGAAAGCTTTTTGTTGTCCCCTAAAGTGTGTCTCAAGTTTAAAAAAAGCAAACGAAAGTTCTCTGTGGCACGTGCTTGTGCAACAACAGCTCAACTAGATCTTCAACTGCTTCAGCGTCTCTGTCCAAAGAAGTACTCAGCTGCCGAGGAACGTGGTCCTAATATTCAAAACCGGGTTCCTCCTTGCCAGAATCAGTCCTCCTTACTGTTCCACGCCCAACGGCGAGTTGGGGGAAAAAAACAGGTCTCCTGCCAAAACCAGTCCTGGACTGCTAAAAACGGTCCTCTCCCTTCAGCTGTCCCTCGGGTGAATGAAGACTGCGAAATACGGTCCTCCTTCGGTCGGATTTTTTGAAAAACCGGTCCTTTGAATCGTTCGGCAATTACGTCCTTTGCCCCGCTAAAAACGGTCCCTGGAGTCCTCCTCAGCTGGTTTTCAATGAACTCTTTACACGATCAGCACTTGCTGCAAAATCTGTTCCGCCTGCATAAAAATCTGGTCCGTGGCTTGCTTTTGTGTAGGCCCGGGAGTATGTGAAAACAGGGTGGTTCTTGTTCCTTATCAAACTGCAAGTCCGTGCAGCCAGCAGAGAGGAAAAAAAGCACGATAGGAAGAACGGGAAACCGAAAGAAGTGGAAGCTGAAGATGAAACACGAGAAGAAGGATGAGAGAGATGTAAAACGAGAGGAGGGGGGATATTTAGAAATGAAAAGGAAGAGGAAACCCACGTCTCTCTTTTTCAAGAATCAGAAATTGAAAAAGAGTCGAAGCTGATACAGCCCAAACGAGCCCTCTAGTGGACGTTTCGCGAACTATTTCCTAATATAGGAAAAAGGGCAAAAAGTGGGGAAAAAAGGGAAAAGGAAAAATATTGAACCACGACGAATTTTTCAACGGACGTGCTGTAAAACCGGTGGTGTACAATATAACTCTCGACTACGTGCAAATGCAGTTGTCAATGTTGAGGTGTTGCAGGGACAGATTCCTGACCAACTGAGCTGACTGTGTCAAATCGAGTCCCCTTGAAGAGGTTCTATTGGGTGGAGAAGATTCCATGATCCACAAGAATCAAGTTGAAATGTTGCGAGTCCACGGTTGAAAGAGAAATTGTTGTCTC
Organism: Leptestheria dahalacensis; assembly: GCA_022114935.1. Classification (NCBI taxonomy): domain Eukaryota; kingdom Metazoa; phylum Arthropoda; class Branchiopoda; order Diplostraca; family Leptestheriidae; genus Leptestheria; species Leptestheria dahalacensis. The sequence goes on from JAIQCU010000076.1 coordinate 137,172, forward strand.
CTCTTCTGGGGGCCCAAGGTCTCCCGGAAAAAAAGGAAAAACACAAGTAGGGGGGGAAGGGGGGGGTCAGAGAAGGTTCGGCTGCCAATATCTTTTACGAGGGTTCCTTTTTCTGTCACCTAATTCGAGGGAAGAAAAAAAGGAACATTAGATATTTTTCTAAGAGGACCGTTTTTGGATATCTAATTATGGTCCGTATTACTAGTTAATTATTATTTAAGAAATAATACAGCGAAAAAAATTCTTTTCAGGAACTGGTTTCGTGCAGTTTGATGGTTCGAACGCTGGGCGCCAATTGTACGGCTACACTTTCGGCAAGGTTACACTTTGAGGAGCCCACCTTTATAGGTTGAACGAACGACACGGATGGGAGGGATCGAGTCATATGTGGGAATGCAAATGAGCCCCAACTTGATATGCGAGTGGGAGCGATTTCATAACAGAAAAAAGTGCTGCATGTGTAAGAACTTCGGGTTCGTGCCATCAGATACCATGCGCTGACTTTTTTCTGCCCCCTCCATTTCGCTCTCTCTCTCTTTCTCTCTCTCTCTCCTTCCTTCTTTTATAAGTTTCCTTTTTTGATTTCCCCCCTCCCGAGTGTTTCTTGTTGCTCCCCACGAGGCGCCCATGTGACCGGCGACCTAACCGAAACCAGAAAGGAACGAAAGTGCCAAAAGAGAAACATGGATGAACGACGCAGTAAAAAGCAGGAGGAAGATGTTCCTCCACTGGAAACTTTACAATCCAGTGCGAACCGGCAAAAACCGAACTTGCAGTGTGGTTCAACCACTTTAATGTCATTTCTTTACTTCATATGTGTCCTTTAAAAAAAGAGAGAGAGAGAGAGAGAGGAGAAAAAGGCGAAACATTTCTCCGTAATAACTTGCCTCGCGTGAGTACTCGACGAGTAACCGTGCCACCGGCCACAAATGACTCGCAGTAACCGGTTCTCGCGGCACCAGATGTATTTTTAGGAGTAAACGTCTGTTTGACGTCAAATGTACATCAACTGCAGGCACATTTCCAAACGTTCAGCCGTAGCTTTTATTAAAAGAATGTCACGTGACGGCCAAGTGATCCTCCTCACCGCAAAATCGAAAAGACATTTACAAAAACGACAACCGGCCTTGATGACAATCGATAGTTGAACTTGCGAAGGGGAGGGAAAAAATCGATTTCTTTCTGGCTATTTTCAAGCACCTAGAAGTTCGCAGAAGGGCAACGACGATCAATACGGTTAGCTGGTGTATGGCAGAGCATAAACTTACCCGGCTTTTCGGGAAAATCGATACTTGCAGATGTGATTCCCACCTTTAGGGAGCTTTAGAAACTGGTTCCAGCAAATCAACTGACCGCTTTTCTCAGACTGATTCTTCAAAAAAAAGAGGATCAGTTTGTTGTTGACAGTTTAAATTTGGATCCGATAGGTGTTGCTCCACCACGCTGATGCCGATTGTCTAGCCTTGAGTTTTCCAAGGATAGGAAAAAAGACGTGCTTATAACCCAGACTGAGTACTACCACGCCGGCCGGTCCTCTATATATCGGGAAACGTGGCGCGCACCGACGTCACCAGCAGGCGGGGTCGGTCGTCTCTTGGTTCTCCGAGGCATCCATCTGGGAGGAGGGGCTTACGACCTCGAGATAGCTTCTGATTGGCCAGAAGGCGTGGCTACTGAATGTACCCTTTTCCTTGATTGGCTCCTGCAGCACTCACGTAAGAGAGTCTCGGTGGGATGAAATACACCCGTCAGCAGTTGCGTTTTTTAGAGTCATTTTTTGTGGATCAGCCGCTGAAGCGTAGCAAGTATGCAAGAGAGTCATGAGTCATCTCCGGATTACAAAACACGCATGGCTGAAACAGCAGCCACGGGGATACGTTTTCATGCAAATTAAGTCACGTGACGTAACTAAATGGAAAGGGTTTTCAGAGGGGAATATGTTGAGCACGTGATTTCCTGGTGGCGGGGGCATCAAGGCGTTTTTTTCCGACGGCGCGAAATTTCTAGATATGGTGCAAACCAGTTTCAACTACGACGCAATTACATTTCCCGCGCTGAATGGTTCCATACTCTTTTTTAATTCAAAGAGATACGAGGTTGCGCAATTTTTATCTTCATATGCATCAGAAACACATGTCATGACACAAGTTGTATGATTCATTCATGTACAGATAGCATGTCAAGAGAGGGTTTGCAAAGACGAGCTATATAAACAAAGAGTGTAAATATTCAAAAAAGGAGTGAGAAAAAAAACGTTCTCAGCTTGTTCGTCAAAAGAACTGTAAACAAATAAGCAAGTACGGCGCTTGCCAAGTAGGACATTTCGAGTTAAAACAGCCATCTACGAAAACTCTGCCGCTCGAATTAGACTTTCTAATGTAAAACGCCTCAACTCCTTTGGTGATGGATCGCGGTGAAAGGTTATTAATCCCGCAGATAAAAAAGAAGGAACGGAAAATAGTTGATTCAGATTATGGCCAAGCGCGCTGGACCAATATGGCGCCGTACAAGCACGTGCTCGGACTGCATGGTGCATTAGTGCTTCGACCGCTTTTTCTTTTTTCCACGCAACCAGCAACGCTTGGTACGTCTCTACAACGAAATTCACCGAGAAAAAAAAGAATCCCAATCTTCTAATCTTAAACCCAGTGGGCGAATTGATTAGCGTTGCGTGATACACATTGTCGTAATCTGCTACCAGGAAACGTCGAGAAGGTGAGATAAAGCGGAAGTTGCAACTCCTCCTCCTGCTGCTGCACGTGATAAGCTGCAGTGGCGGTCTTTTTGAAATGCTCAAATAGTTCTCTGTTTTCCCGCCAGATGGCGCTGTAAGCCGCCACGTGAAAAAGCATGTCAAGGTCGCGTCGACTAAGTTTAAACACAAGCCAACTAACTCAATATTTAAATTACTCATTAGTGAGGCCCCCGTATTGTGAGAGACAGTCATTTTACAGCTCACATTGTATTCAACTTTCACATGAATATTAACCTTGATATCAGGGCAAGACTCGACTTAACTTTTCACGTGAATATTAGTAAGACTCATTTTAAGACTCTTGAATGTAAGTACTGTAATAATTATTTAACAAGAAGAATGCAACCATCATCAGTATTCTTGATGATTAAGATAAAAAAGACCTTAACAAGACTCAAGTGCGTCGTTCCGTTCGCTCAGAAGCCGAGCCATTTTTGATTAACATTTACGATTTGCGCAATATAAAGACGGCGGTGGTTAAGGGAGGGGGGACGGAAACCGCACAAAACCAATCTTATATAAAGCTTTAGCCAAAAGCCAATGAATAAAATTACCAGAGAATTTGGGAAGTTACGTAGTTTGTGTATATTGAAATAGTTTATGGCAAATTCATCAGTTAAGGAATTTACATTATGATATCACTGTAGCAATTAAGTTTTTAGATAAACTGTTAGTAATGACTTAATAATATGGATTATGCATTTAAAAAAAAACATGGCGCCGGATGGGCGTGGCCTAATAAGTGGCTCCTCCCACTGTCTAGTAGGTTGGAAGGTGTGTATGCAAAATCGATTTTTTAACATAATTAATACAGTTTGCATGAAAATACATTCATTTAGAAATGATGATGGAACAATTAGGTAGCGCGCCCATTTACTGAATGTAAAAATAATTTAAAAATGAAACTTGTGGAGAACGACAACAGGATCGGTAGCTCTTGTAATTCTCTTCTAGCTTTTGGTACATTTAGTTTAAAACTTTGGCTGCAAAATGGACGCGCTAAAGCGTTCAGCTAACGTGATAACCCTTGAATTGACTTTATCAAACGCTCCTCTAATAACTTGCTTACAGAGCATTTCAAACCTTGCTGAAAGAAGGGCTTGTTTTGTAGCGAATCGTTGCAGTCATCGCCACCTAGCGGCGATTAGTGACAATCATCCAATAATAAGATTTAAAATTACGTGAGCTAAACGCCAGCTAGCGGATGCAGCAAGAAACAAACTTTTAGATTAAAACATAAAATAGTGAAAAAAATACTTACAGTTTATTTTATTCCAAAATTTCTGATATCAGTTGGTTAATAAAAGGCGTTAACAATCGTTGTGGTTAACTTTAGCCAGCTCGTTAAAATTTTGAATTAAAAATCGCTATAATTCGTAAAACAATACCATTTAAGGTATACGACACTGCATGAACAGATTACATATATATATATTATTAAAACATTAATACACAACGGCATTGTTATATGTTAATTTTTGAACATTAGAAACTATTAAGATTGGACATTATTTTTTAACCTATAGTGGAAACACTACCAAGACAAGAAATCAACCCTGATATCAACAATTGTTGATGTGTTAACACATGAATCCGCAATCATGGCGAGGCCTTTTTAAAGCCTACGATCATCCTTAAGACACATTTACATATAGATTTAGAAGGAAAGTAAGAGGCGAATAAGATTAAATAAAATTGTCTAGGGCTAATCCTGTGCGTAACACGCAATAATAACAGAAATCCTCAAATCAGAAAAGGTCAAACAAGTTTATCAACGACCATGGATTGCATACCGCTAGTCGCTCCACGATTCAAAAAAGCGAAAAACCGCAAAGCAATTAGAATCTTCAAAGACCCGTTAATGTTCCTGAATGAAATCAAGCCGAACCTCGTCTATGAAACACAGCAGATCGGATCCGTCCACGATGCCGTCTTCACAACGACCGTAACCCTGAACAGTTCGACTTTCACCGCTTCAGCGAGGTCGAAGAAGCAGTCCCGCCAGCAGGCAGCTGAAGCGATCCTCAGGTCGCTGGTAGCTCTGCAGGATCCCACTGTCATCCGACAGGCTCATCTAGTCAAGTGGAGCGAGCCGCGGTATCTCGATTCCAGTCAAGGTTTACAGTTAACACAAATATAATAAAATGCCAATTCAATGTATAAATTCCGCAGGGGACATGGCATGTCAGATGGATTTCAGCTCAGACGTAACAGGACTTGATGACGCGGATTTCGTTTTGGGTAGTAACGGCCAGCTCCTGCCTTTAGTCGAGACGCCAGAACCTACTGAAAAGACGCCAACTGCCAAGAAACAAAACCCTGTTGCACTACTCAACAATCTCGACCCGGCTGCCGTGTACGAGATTGTCGGGGAACAGGGGCAGCCACACAACAAAACCTTCACCGTCCGAGGTTGACTTTTTCACCTTATGTTGATCAACAACTTGTTTTAGTTAATAAAGCTGCTAAGGTTCAATGCGTCGAATTTCTATTGCAGTGACGCTCGGAGAGTCCTCGTTCACAGGGTTCGGTCGGAGCAAGAAGCTGGCCAGAGCGGCAGCCGCAAAGATTGCATTGCGGGATCATTTCGGCCTTTCTGAGGTATACGGCACACCGAGCGACGGGCAGCGTGAAGTCAACTACAGATATGGCGACTTTATTTATAAGTAATTGCTGAAATATTGTTTTATATACAACTTGATTACTTGATTTTATTCCAGTTTATAAAATTTAAGTTAATGTGTTAATTAAGATACATACTTGTGCTTTACAGTTTGATCAACTCGACGTTTCAGCGACTCGCAGAAAACCTGCCCGAGTTGGACTGCCGGTACAAAATCATGGCGGGCATCGTCCAAACACGGGGCTGTCTCGCGCTGGACTCGGCGTCCGTCATCTGTGTGACCACGGGGACCAAATGCATCAGCGGGGGATCCATGAGTCTCGGCGGAATGGCCGTCAACGACTGTCACGCCGAGATCCTGGCCCGCCGCTGCCTCGTCGATTATCTCTACCACCAGCTGCAGCTTTTCTGGCGAAGTCCCGACGAATCCATATTCGAACAAGCTGTGCACGATAACAAGTAATCCGTTTCGTCTTTTGCGTTTTTAGTGCACTTTAATGAACTGCTTTTAACTGTTACATTATTATTCTTATGATATCTGTATATTTTCTGGCACATTTTACATAAATATACATTAAATAACTAACATAGTTTTAATTCTAGTTATGAAAGCATAATTATCAATAATTCTTTATTGTAAAAATGTAAAAAAAGCGAGAGCCATGTCGTGTACAAGTATAATAATTAAATTGCATTATTGTTTATTATTATGTCATTTATAATAGCACCGTAATAAACTTGAATCATCTTTTAATGTAACATATTAAACAGTACATACTTAGGTATAAAGTATGTTTTTTGTGTAATATTTTTTTCGTAATACGACTATTATTATTACTATTAGACATAGAAATTAATACTATTACTGTTATATTAATAATACTACCACAATGTAAGAAATAATTCATTAATAAGAACAATAATTTGAAATAGATCAAACAGTAGATAATATTATATATAATAAAAATTAAAACTAACATGACGAAGTAGACTACAAGATGAAACAGGTGATGGAAAATCAAATCAATATGTAAAAATCAATGAATGAACAGGGAAGGGATTCGCCTTCAAGTCAAGCCGGACGTAAGATTCCACCTGTACATCAGCGGAGCTCCGTGCGGCGACGCGCGCATCTTCTCCTGCGAAACGGACGGTCAGACGGAAGACGCGCACGCCAACAGGAAAAGTCGCGGCGTCCTCAGGACCAAGATCGAGTCCGGCGAGGGGACGATCCCAGCTGCGAACGCTCTTCAGACGTGGGATGCCGTTGCTTTGGTGACACATTTCATTTATTTCTATCTGTTTATCTTTATTTATTTTCACTGAACCCTCGGGTTCCGTGGACCATTAAAACGATTTTGTTGTAACGGTTGATGTAATTCTGGGATCTGGAATGAATGACTGCCCTTGAGGTCAACACTAAGTTGTCATTCTTAGTTGATTAAAGTATTGGTATTGAATGCTATTCTAGTTCATACTACTAAGTAGTTTTGTTGTCTTAACGTTTGATAGAGTAATAGTAATTCATGTAATAATTAAATCTTCTGATTTCCGACAATTGTTTATTATATTCAAATCGTATATTAGCAGAAATCTGAAGACAAGTTCAATTACATTTTTATCCGTTCAAAACAAATTAATTCAGTTCAAAATTAGCTGATTTACAGGTCAGGATTACTTTTGAATTCTTAATTTATTTACAAAAATTCTGCAGTTTAGTGCACTTTCAGCTTATTGGTATTAATTTTGTTATCGTACGACGCTCGATAAAGTAAAAAATATTATTTGGTTTTGTTAATGATTTAGCTATTGTTCTACTAATTTTCTAATCATTAACCTAATGATTGTTTTTATTAACGCTCGACACAGTAATAGGCCTATTGATTTTAAGAACTACTTTATTTTGTTATCTAATATTAACAGCAAATTGAAGAGAATTCAGTGTTGTTTTTAACACTTCCAAAACATAATTAATTTAATTCAACTTAGCAGGATTAAGAAGTGTACACTGAAAGTTCTGAGTAAATTGAAACATTCCAATTGAATGCAATTTTAATCTCAACTGTTGTAATTATGATGCGCAATCAAGACCCTTGTATTTTTTTTCAAATTGTTAATTGCTACGAATAATTATACTAGGTTTTTTTTTTATCTCATTATATTTTGTTTTTTTCTCAGCAGCTACGTTTTTTGCACTCGCCATTAAATTATGTTAAATTTTGCGGAATCTCCTAAATTTATTCAGTTTTCCCACGGTGTAGGGCGATCGACTGCGCACAATGTCCTGCTCCGACAAGATGGCTTCGTGGAACGTCCTCGGTTTACAGGGGTCACTGTTGTCTCACCTGATCGAGCCTGTGTACCTGGACTCGGTCACCGTCGCTAGTCTCTTTAGCCAGGCTCACATGGAACGAGCCCTCTTCGGCCGGTTCCGGGACAAAATCCATTCCCTGCAGCCTCCGTTTCAGCTGTCGGTACCGCGGCTTTGTTCCGTGACGACGGCCCCCCCTCGGGTACCCGCCAGATCGCCAGGCAACAGCTTCGTCTGGGCCGCCCACTGGCCGGCGCACGAGATCATTAATGGCTCCACGGGACGACTGACCAACGGGGAACCTTCCCGACTCTGCAAGCAGAGGTTAATGCGGAGTTTCCTAGAGGCTCCCAAGTCCCTCGAGTTGATGGTGGCCATCCAGAACATGGCTAAGGACGGGAAAATCGCCTATGTTGACTGCAAGAGCACTGCGGTTCGATATTTTGAAACCAAGTCGAAACTGTTCAAGGCTCTCGAGACTGCGGGTCTGGGCACGTGGATGAAGAAACCTATGGAGCAGAATTTTTTTGCCGTCTCGTACCCTGCCGTTTAAAATTAAAGTCCTCCTCTGTTCAAAACGTGTTTTTGTTTATTCACCCATAGTTAGTATGTACAAAACGGGCGGGAAAAAAAATAAAACGTTCGTATCGGTTTCAACTGTTTCTCTATTTACCATTGCCACAGAAATGAAGCGACTAAGGGTACGTGATCGGACGGGGCGGCCAGGCTGGGAATGCCGCCCAGGGTTTCCATTTCGTGGCCAGACAGGAGACCGAGGCGACGCAGCAGAGATAACGCGGGCTTGCCTTCGTCATTGTGATTGGCCACACTGGGAAAATTATACGTCTTTATTTGAATTTAATTTCACAGGTTACCTGTATAAGTACCTGTAAAAGATGTAGTCAACAGTAACCCAGTCATCCTGGTGTGTCGTCACTTCTGGTGGCGAACCCTTGAGTCGGTCCAGCACGTGTGGGTATGCCGATCGGAACCGCAGCTTGTGGGAGAGTTCACCAGAACAAAACGTCACTTTGCTGCTCGACTCAATTCCGTCCTGCTGTCGTTTTTCAATCACGTCGACGTGCTGACACTGATCGGTGATGTTCAACTTGCGGGGAATGAGCTCCGTGCTGCGGAAGAGGCCCCCGTAGTCCAGATTACCTCCGTTGATGAAACGGTAGATGCTCGATTCAGGGCTCAGGTTGAAATCTCCCGCCAGGACGACAGGGTGATACTGGGTCCCGTCGTGAGCGATATGGTCAAGCTCCGCAAAGAGAACCTGCAACTGGGCTAATTTGACGTCGTGACGCTTGGGGTTGTACAAGAGGTGCGTGTTGGCAACACAGAGGAGCGGCACGTCTTCGTTTTTCATCTTCCCCGTTGGACGATCGTGAGGCGCGAGAAGCACGACGAGACCGATATTGTCTCTGTTTAAAATTTTGACCGATGGTTTGTAGTAATCGACTGCCTTGTGAGAATGGAGTCGAAATTTTGAAGTTTTGTAGAAAATGGCACACCCGTCGGGTTTATCGCCAGTGCGTTTCTTAAACAGTCCGTGGTAGCCGAGCCACTTCAACTGGGGGCTGTAGAACGTGTCGAAGTGATTAGCCTGGATCTCTTGAAGACACAGCACGTCTGCTTTGGATTCCCGCAGGTCTCGCAGAATTCTCTGGCTTCTGGTTTTCCACTCGAGTACTTCTGGGTTGACGTCTTCATAGAGGTACGAGTGCTGCTCCAGTAGGTCTTGCGCCAAAACATTGTACGACATGATCGAGAACGATAAAGAGTTTTCAGGTGTCGATTTTGCATGTCTCTTGATCTCTTTCCCGAGCTCTGTGTACTCCCAGTGTCTCATCGACCGGTACCTGGCCCGGAGCCTCTCTTCCACGGGATCACAGCCACGCTGACGGTGAGACTGAGCTATGGGCGGATGTTGTAAACGTGGCACTGCCAGGTTTTCATGTGTCACGCCATGTAAAACAACGTGATGATCTGCACTGAAATGGTGGGAGCTGGGCCGGTACATACGCTGTTGTTGGTAAAAATGACACGACTGCTGGTGAGATGTCCTGGCCTGCGGTGCTTCCCAGCGATGACCTCCTCCCAAGTGTCGTCGTGGAAACAGACCTCTACGGGGTCCCTGTTGACTTGCCATGGCGAAAGTTACCCCGCAGAGCCGTGTCACCTCGCTGCACAAAGATGTCGCAACGAAGATGCAAAATCTGGCCTTGGTAACAACTAACATTTGGTATATAATTAGACTCGAAAGACCTGTGTTTATTTAATATTGATTCTTTAACAGCCTGTGTAAACTGATGACAACTTGACCTCCGACATTTATACTAGGGCGTTTTTGTTTCTATAGGCCAAATCACTCCCGCAGGGGTCAATGACCTCGACTTACTTGACGTTGACGTTCTGGAGAGTCAAACATACAGAGCTGGAGCAGCGCGAAAAATAAATCCTGCACGCCCTTTTCACGTGAGTATCAAGTCGCTGATCTCGTTGACCCAGTTTTGGTATTTACACTTACAATGACAATGACACCTAGTGGCCGAATTTTGACATCCGTGTAGGACATTATTGCCCCGGGTTACGGACAGATGTCGGGTACTTCTGTGTTATGAGATGGCCTGTATGGTTCCGATGATAGGTTCTGGGATAGCTTAGGACAGATAACGTTATGAACTAGCTTTTGTGTTCATATATGAACACATTCATGTTCATTAGTTATATAACTTTGCTTAGTTACAAGGACACAAAAGCATTTGTCGCTTTTCAACAACTATTTGAGAAGAAAAAACGAGTAACAACACATTTATCAAGCATGGAAGCCTTCGTGATGTCTATTGAAAAGCCGTCTATCTATCTATCTATCTATCTATCTATCTATCTATCGATCGATCGATCTATCTATCTATCTTTCTTTCTTTCTATCTATCTATCTATCTCTCTCTCTATCTCTCTATCCATCTATCTATCTATCTATCTACGTATGTAGTATGTATCTATCTATCCACCCCTCTTTCTATCGACGCATCCATTTATCTACCCATCTATCTATCTAAAATCTAACTATCTATGTATTTACGAGTCCTCCCATATCCTATCTCTGATTTGTATTTTTAACCAGCCTATCAAGTAATCTGCCAGTCTGTCCATCTAAGTTACGTATAGCTGTCTACCAATACCCAAGTGCTTTGTTACCATTATTCTATGTTATTGTTTGTCATAGTTAATGGACGTCGATCATACTAATGATCTTAGAACAAATAAACATTTATCTGCTAGGCTTATCTTCAGTGTTGCCTTGACAGAAGGATTTCCACTACAAAATTATATGCATCGTTTGCGAATGTATTCTGTTGCACAGCGTCGGATGTTGAGGATGGGCCGTCTTGTTAGTACGAAGCATTTTAAATGCCTCAATTAAAAAAATGCACCGATATATAACTTGCCCCTATAATGCGCCCTGGCGAATGTAACAAAAGCTGGGCCGTAAAAAGTAGCTCAACTCGGAGACTGCCACGACCAAGGATATCTCATTACGGGCTTAACTACTTCAGTGATTCTCACAATTTTTATGGTCGTATAAAAGCTAGCCGTGTGAAAAGAACATATTTGCAGTTCAGAGTTTTTACGACTTCTTCTGAGCCTAATGGCTTTTAATATCTGCCGCCGCATTTCTGAGCAAAAGAAAAGAGCTGCCGGGGATGTCTAAATCGCGTGAAACCCACAGACATGAGGTATCAACGTAGATGGATAGACAGGCTTATGGAAGGTCTCTCTAAGATTCGCACGGGGTCGTTCTATCTATCTATCTATCTATCTATCTATCTATCTATCTATCTATCTATCTATCTATCTATCTATCTATCTATCTATCTATCTATCTATCTATCTATCTATCTATCTATCTATCTATCTATCTATCTATCTATCTATCGGTTAATCGATCAATCAATCAATCAATCTATCAATCTATCCATCCACCCATCCATCTGTGTGTCTATCTATCTACCTAGTTATGCCTCAATAATTTCTTCTCATTCCTCTATTATCTTTAAATCTTTGAGCAGTCCCATCTAATACATCACCGCCTTTGTTTTACGCTCCGTTGATCTTGCTTGAGAGGACCAAAACCGGGCTTGTTTCCTTAATCCCTCAATCCACATGTGGGATTCCTATGTAATGCATAATCTACATCTATCGGTTTCCCACACGTTACAAGCTGCATGAAAAAATGCTCCCATTGTTAACCATTAGAAACTTAAGGTGCTAATACAGGAAACCCAGCCGTGCATGGTACTTAATTTAAAGCAATTCGGATCATAAACTGAACCTCTTGGAGGGTTATAAAGACAACAGAGTCGACAAAGCGCTGTTATAATAAACACTGACTGTAGTACGGGAAATGTACAGGAAAATGTGAAAAAAGTTGATGGCATTGTATAGTTTATGCTTCAATAAATAAAGGGCTAGAAAAAGGTAGAACAGTTCCACTGAGGTGATTAACACGCAGCACTTTGTCTTGCGTCAACTTGCAGTTTTTCTCAAGTTTGGTGCCCACAGGACTTGTTGTTTTTATCGTGTTGAAACTACTCCTTCCGCGCTGCTGGAAACTAACTTTTTGTATCCGAACCGATAGCAGACATGGTGCTAATCGATAACTCTAGCGTCATTCTGACGAGTTATGGAACAATGCACTTATCGCCAGGCCAAATTGCTTGTCGATTCTAATCAAATTACACAGTAGAAACTCGTTTACTTTTATCGACTGGCGATAGTCGATTAGTCTGGGCTATCCGTTAATCATTTTTCGTGTTTGCTTGCTATTTTTTTCCATCTCGTCTGCTAAGCAACCTTCAGTAACAGTAAACTGGTTGTTTTGAAAGTTGATGTTTTCACCTTGCATGTTTCATAATTAGCGTCTATGAAGTTAAAGTATGTTATTATACTATAGTTTAATGGACCATGCAGATAGGTAAATTCGTATTGAAATTAAAGTAATCACAGATTCAAGAATTCTAATCAAAACTATCTTCCATCAGTGTTGCTCGCTAGATGTCTCTTCTCTCGGTTTGTTGATCGCGCGGAGCAGATAACGTTCACTTTCCGTCATCTCTTCTATCAAATCTTAACGCAAGTTCCATTTGCGTTTAAAGTTCAAACTTCCGGTTACTGCTTCACCATATCATTTAACAACCAGATAGCCTGGTTGTGAAATCCAGCTTGCTTGTTATGCTGAACTCCGAAGAGATCACAACAGATGTCCACTTAGTAATTTACAACACCGTATAGGTCAGACGTACAGTTCGTTGCCTAGCAACGCTGCTATGTTTTGTCTGTTTAGGGGGATAGAATTGCTGGAGGGGATCTATAACGTCACATCTTTACTAATAGTCTAAAGAGAGCAGCTATGTGGGATGCGTAGATGGGATTGTTAAGCGCTGGCTACTGGTGCGCTTTACAGTCTGCACCAAACAGGAACAATGCTATTAGGGAACCTGTTTATTTGTCCGTTGGTTTCTACGGTGATGGCGAGCCATTTAGATGACAAGTTGTTCCCAGCATCGTCATTGCTACCTTTTCATTGCTTTTGGACTCGCTGGAAGTCAGTACTGCACGCTTCCTAATGGATCAGGACAATGTAATGTTTGTTGTACGTTGGATACCATTGTCGGGAAACAAACGATAGCCTTTCAGCAAGGAACCGGACGTTAACCAGATGAGGTTTTCTGTCAGAGGCTGTAAGTGTACGTAGGAAGAAGCAATAAACCTTCCTTGGACAACCAAATTGAATAACTTGGATTTCGCAAGTCCAACAGGTAATCTACATCAACGATAACAGCGTTGTTGCTTGTAAACACAAGATTGGACGATATCTGAGTAACCAGCGAGATAAACGTCTTGACTTGGTAGCATTTCCAGAGGCAATTTTACGTTTTCACTTGTGCAAGTGTTCAGAAAACTTGCAACAGTTTTGTATTAACCTTCCAAACATGTTATCTTCCCAAGAAATCTGTTGTTTGCCGGTAACCTATGCCGGTGACATGTGCTACGGAAAACTAGTGATGGTAATATCTACATCCGCATTTCGATCAGTATAGTTCAACCCCAATGCAGAAACCAGCACTACAAGACTGTTGGCCTGCTGGACTTGGGTGAATATCAGCAGTTTCAGCAATTCTTGCCTTCATATAAGATAGATGGGCAGACATGACAGTTAGAAGGGTAGACAGATAGACAGACAGATAGATAGAATAGGTAGACAGCAACCAGACTGGAACCAAAGCTGGTTGAACTGCTGCTTATTGTACTGTGGTATTTCAATCACTAGTTCAATCAAATTAATGTACAGTTAATTACTATAAATGTTGCAATACTTGTTGCTTCCTGGTTGCTGTTGCTTATTTGAATACACGAAGACGTATCCAGCTAGCCAGCAATGCGAGTTAAGGTAAACCATGCCGAATAGCAACAGCTTTGATCGACGAGGACATACTAGAAGTATGAATCAAACGCAGTGGCATTACGACCTTGCATACAAGTACGACTCTAAATGAACAGATCGCGAGTTAGTAACATTAGCAGTAGTTACGTAAAAATCAATGAAAGTGAAGCATCACCACGTGCGTCTACACGAGTAAGTAGCATAGTATCAACAGCATCAAGTCACTGTGCTTCAAAGGCAGTTCCATATCCATTTACCTAAAAATCAAAGTGACAGCCAAATAACCGAGTTTCCGATATATTTTGGGGACATACTGCAACTTACTCCTTGTTGAAAGGAAAGATTTAAAAGTCCTTAAGAGCAAAGTAAAGCAAAGTGGAAGATAGCTGTCAGCCGTTTTTAGCCTTAACTAACGCAGAGCAGACGTCTTTTCCTCTTCACGAGATTCTTCTGCGAAAAGCATCAAAGCTTAATGTTGCGTCCCTTGACTTAAATTTAGCTCTGCAGTGTGTGTATGTGTGTCCTCTCGGGCAGTTTTTCCTAGTTTTATCGGTAATGAGCACGCTTTTCCAAAGTGCTTTTGCAGTCATTCGTGAAAAGCAGCGCTCGGGAGTATGCGCACACTGGACCCTTGAAATCGCAAGGAGGGGGGGGGGCGGGGGTGGGTGGAAAAAAAACTCGTTCAAAGCGTCAAGTAGCCTTTGGGAACACACAATGAACCCAAGCCCTCCTTGTACATATGTACAAGAGCCCCTATGCGAACCAGGCATGCATCAGTCGGTCGACAACGCTTCACGCGGAAGCATCTCAGTCGCTGCTCTCAACAGTTAAGCTTACACTGTGGCTTTGCTTATATCCTTGCAGCTGTGAGAACCTACGTTTGATGTACGAGTACTGACAAAGGGAGCAGTCGTGAAACAGCGAAGGAGAAAGAGCAACAACAATGGGCAACGCGGAGATGAAAAAAATGCACGAGATGGATCCTGCCATTCCTACATCCTCACCACCGTCAGAGGAGGAGAGTAGCAAAAATCCCGTTTTTCCTCAACTGAGTGAACACCAGAAAAAGCTGCTTCAGCAAACCTGGAAGATCCTCGAGGAAGACATCGGCAAAATTGGGATAATCGTCTTTGTCAAGTAAGTCTACAATGGAGTACGCAAGTTTCCCCAAAGATAAACACGAATATGAGTGTCAGAGGGTGTTTAACCTTATTCTCGAGACTGCGGAACAGGATCATTTGTTTTCCGTATCAATGAAAGAAGTAAAAGAGCGGAACGAGTTTCGTCTGCTACTCAGATCGCTGGGTTTAATGGCGTTTTAAGAAATTGGCGACGTTGCCAGATGCGATTTTTTTTCCTTGCTAGTTTATTTGACGAATGGAGTTTAGCGCTCTCGCTGCATCATTGACTCGGTAAACTATAAATCTTTAAACCAAATCTACACCAGTCGTTAAGGCCTAAGATATTGCTTTTGATTCGCTCGTTTGCATGATGAATATGTTTGCAACTTTCTGAAGCTTTGGACCGCTTTCAACTGGCAATCAGCTAATTTACTCAAAAAGGATGACGCATTACTGTTCCGAGTGTCAGTATGCGAGTCGATTAGTTACAATATCAATCACTTCTCCTCCAACTCTGCTCTTTGGCTAATCCCTGTACTTAATACACATCTTTCTCGGTTATATCTAACGTGAAACACCTCAACGGTAGGCAGACGAAAACAACATAACTTGTTAAGTGCGTAATGTACAAGTCTTCATCTGAAGTCGCAGAAAAAGTACCGGGGGCGCCTGGCTTCAAAGAGTGTTTACTACTTGTGGCAGTTGCTTTTTTGGGGGCAGCTGAAAACCTACCGAGTGAAAAGATTTCTTTTTTTTTTTATCATTTCAGCTTATTTGAGAAGCACCCGGACGTGCAGAATATTTTCCTGCCATTCAACGGGATCGTTCTAGAGAACTTGATGCAGAGTAAGCAGTTAAGAGCCCACGCTTTGCGGTAATTTTCTTTTCGGTACTATTTTAAATTCTGTGCACGTTGTGCAATTGTATGCAACAAAACTGCTCCCGCGAGAAATTCATCTGTGCTTCCTATATGCCTATGCATGACATACCGCGCTGTCCGTGTAATCAGATAAAAACGATGGGACTTTCTGTCATTGTCCTTTTGTCGGTCCTAGAGTTATGGGAGCCGTTCAGAAGGCCATATCTCGTCTCTACGAGCCTGAAAAACTAGAATCTATGTTCCGCCAGCTTGGACGGAATCATAACGCTTACGGTGCGAATCCAGACTACTTTAATGTAAGTACCACTTGAGAAGTGAAATCTGCTTCCCGATGTAAGTGTTGTAGCTCTGAATTGGTTATGATAGTTGTAATCTATATTGAATATACTGTAGTTAAAACCTTCTGTACCTTTAGATGCCATTGTGATGGCATACGCAAATCAGAATGACACAGTGTATCATACCAATACATGCAAAGTTAAAGTTAAAGTTACGCAGTATTGTAACTACGCAAGGCAACTGTAGAATTTTTGCGCTATGTAGTCGCATGAAGGTTACAGAAGTAAGTGGTGCGTTAAGCTAATTGCGTGAAAGTAGATAACTGATACATCAAAGTATGAGTATTGTGGTACTGGCTGTCGTAATGAACGTTATTAAAGATCCCTACGAAGGTGTATTACATATTGTGATTCTGGGTTAATCGTACTAGTAAATATTATGTTGTGCCCATCATTAAACTGTTAGTTGATGGTTCGAATTTGAATAGATGTGTGGTTCAAGGTTCTCTGTTATTCGGTTCGTTTAGTACATGGCGCCGCAGTTCCTTACCGCTATCCGACCTTCGCTGGGTACCAACTGGACACCTGAAGTCCACGAAGCTTGGAACATACTCCTGGTCTACCTTGTCTCCTTAATGAGAGAAGGCATGATGGAAGGCCGTCAGTGATTCCTAAGCCCCCAAAGGTTAAAAGTATTGTATCCCGCGCAGGAAGTCACACAGCAGGCTATTACAGGCTAAGTACGAGCAGTTGGATGTTTTGGTGTGGTGTTTCTTTGGTCTACTTTTTCACTGATACACAAAATAAGAGTATCAATTCTACATAACAATGTTATGTGAATATTCTTGTCATGTGGGCATTATACCTTGGCATTGTTATGTAGAAATGGTGCGGCTTGACTTTTCAAGCCAAGTAGTGAGGAGTGTGTGAGATGTTTCGTAAAAGTACTGCATTGTCATTAAGGTCCACTTGCATGCCCGGAGTTCGCTTGCTTTGTATCTTGGCACACGTAGTGCCGCTATTAACCTCACATTTAATCGGTAAAAGTTATAAACTCGTACAATAGCCTTATAGTCAACTCCATTCAAAGTCAAATGATACTTGTTTCCGGAAGCGAACATAGCTGGATGAATCACAAATACACGAACTTATACCAGATTCAGCTTGTATGTGTAATCCATATGTTGCCTGAACTTATAATGAGTTATTGTGTGGTAGATAAAGGGACTAGTGGGATACTTAACCTTCTGGTAGCAATACTATTAATTATTTACGGACGCTTGGACGCCATTAAGCTTCGGAACGTCGGTCGATGAGAGCGGAAAGATTTGTTTGGTGGAATGGCTGTTAGCTATTGGCTAGTAATTACAGAAAAGCGGACGTCACAGTGGACAGGGTTATTGGTCGTTGCACGGACCGTCATGTTAGGACGTCATTTTCTTCGCCTTGTCTTTTACAACCGGACTCGGTCAATATTGCCGTGGATGGCTCTTTTCCTTGCTGATTTTGGTTTGCATTAAAGTTTATAAGACCTGCAAACACTAACTAGCGTTATTGTTATATCGTATGGTAAGTAATGTACGCAATTCCGTTTTGTATATTGTGTTGCGTCAACGAATGTAATATGGCAATCAGAATATACAATCAATTTACAGTAACGAAAGTCAATTTATGTGTATACTATACACAATTAGGGTAATTACTACTGCTGCTTACTGCTGCTGGTGCTGCTTCTGCTCCTCCTCCTCTACTACGACTACTACGAATACTACTATTACTACTACGAATGCTAAGACTACTACTACGACGACGACTACTACGACTACTACGACTACTACGACTACTGCGACTACTACGACTACTACGACTACTACGACTACTACGACTACTACGACTACTACGACTACTACGACTACTACGACTACTACGACTACTAAGACTACTACGACTAATACAACTACTACGACTACTACGGCCTAATACGACGACTACTACGACTACGACGACTACTGCGATTACTACGACTACATCTTCTACTATTACTACTACTACTGCGACTACTACGGCTACTACAAGTACTACGAATACTACGACTACTACGGCCTACTACGACGACTACTGCGACTACTACGACCTACTACGACCACTACTGCGACTACTTCTACTACTATTACTAGTACTACTGCGATGACTAAACGACTACTGCGACTACTACCCTACTACGACGACTACGACGACTACTACGACTACAACGACTACTGCTACTACGAATACTACTACGACTACTATTACTACTACGAATACTAAAACTACTACTACGACGACGACTATTACGATTACCAGACTGACAAATATGCTTCCGCATCCATGAGCAAGACCCTGTTAAACATTCACACTCTAATGATACAAATGCTGTAATACGCGTTACTTAACTATGATACGAAACCTGTATAAGGGTAAATAATATCACAAGATGTAAAGATATGGCATGCAGCGGTTAGAAGCTATCCCGAGGGAAGAAACTGGTTGCTGTTGGTTAGAAGCAGTTTTTGGCGTTGAGACGATCCTTTTAAAAGTCTTGTAAGTGGTCGGGGTGCATGATCGAGTGGCTATATGGGGGAAGGGACTGTTAGTATAAAGTGCGCAAGTTGGGACCTATTTGTTAGAAGATACGATTGCATTCTGTCAATGAGAGTAAGCCTATATATCTCGGCTGCTAAAGAGGAGTAAGCTATTTCCAATGTGAACTTGCGCCTATCTGCAACCTGTCATCACAAACGATTCTACTTCTCTTATCAACACTTGTATGATATATCTACGTGTAAATTTGTATGTTTCTATAAATGGATAATGATAACAATAACATGCACACATGTATATATCTACTTATAGATGTTTGTGTGTATGTGTGATGTGTGTGTGTAATTTGACAACCTTGAGTATTCCTCTATGCATTTGATCTGGGCAGTTAACCTGCGAAATGTAACCACATTAAAAGTAATTGCCCAGGTTTTAGGGTTGTAGTAGCTCATGCGGACGTTCTGTAGATTCAGTCAAGTATTAAAAGCGTATTAAGGGAGAAGTCCAAGTTGAGTTAGAGTTGCCAACACACAGTTCAATCTGGGTCTGCCTATAGCGTGTAACTCATTAGAGTGACTCGCCAGAAACCCATCAGTAATCAATCAAATGGGAAAACCAAGTAAGTTGAAGTCGAGCTAAGTGCGTCGTCTTATAACTTGCGCAGTCGGGAGAGCAACTGGCGACTTTTGGTTTTCATCATTTTGCTTTTTTCCCCCCCTCACCCCTTGGTCTCTTTCCGGTGTGCGTAAACAAGTCAGTTCCAGCGTCTGCTAATGAAAGCTGTGCAATAATGACTTTTGGTACAATTAAAGACCAGAGATTGGTTTCCCGCTCAACTTTTCCGTACCTTCATTTAGTAACGATTCCAAAAGTAGATCACCTGTAGTGATATCTGAGAAATAGCTTGGTTCCGTTGATACTTCACAAACAAGAGTAACTCGAGTTGATTTACTAGTGCTAGTTGAGCAGTATCTTTGCGCGTTGTGGTAGTAGTTGCTAGTAGTATATCTAGTAAAGGAAGCATACCTAGTATAGGAAAGGTAGCAGCAGTTAGTATACTATAACTATTAGTAACCTAAATGGTAGGACCGGATTAATACTAGCAGCTGACTAGCTAGCGCTTAGTAGCAGCTTGGGAAGCACTTCAGCAAGGAAGAAGTAGTGCCGTCCACGTAAGGTACTAGTAGTTAATTAATAGTTTAATAGTACCGCCGTTCCACTGTAGTTAGTACTAGTACCTTAAGTGGATTAGTTTAGCACTTTACTATAACTTAGCACTAACAAAAAAGTAACAGTGCAGAGGATCTCACAGGTATGTTATTAGGAAATACCAAACGGTTAAAAAAGGGTTTTACTAAAAGTTTATCGTAATTACACGAAATAATCGGACCTTTAATTAAACTGGGCATCACTCGGTAAGCAATGAGAGTCCAAATGAGACAAGCAATAGGCAGGATTTCTGGATTCCAAGTTTGTTTAGCATGGGATAGATGGATAGATGAATAGATAGATGGAAAGATAGATAGATAGATAGATAGATAGATAGATAGATAGACAGATAGATAGATAGATAGATAGATAGATAGATAGATAGATAGATAGATAGATAGATAGAGATAGATAGATAGATAGTTAGATAGATAGATAGATAGATGGACAGATGGACAGATGGACGGATAGATAGATGGACAGCTAGATAGGTAGATAATAATTCGTCTATTTTAACCTGTCCGAGTCCCTTGACTTCCCCACCTTCGTAGGATAGATAGATAGACGGATAGATAAATGGATAGATAGATAGATAGAAGATGGGTAGGTAGGTAGACAGGTAGATAGATAGATCGATGGATAAATAGATATGTAGATAGACAGATAGATAGATAGATAAATGGATAGATAGATAGACAGATGGGTACGTAGATAGATGGATGGATAGATAAACAGATATATAATAAATAGGTAGGTAAACAGGTGGATAGATAGATCGATGAATAGATAGATAGATAGATAGATAGATAGAGATAGATAGATAGATAGATAGATAGATAGATAGATAGATAGATAGATAGATAGATAGATAAGATAGATAGAGAGATAGATGTATTATTTAGTGAATGATTCAACATTTCTAAACAAGAGGATATTAAAAACTGAAAACGCTTATAACTCTAGAAAATAACACATTGTTTGTTTTCCTGCAGCCCCGCTCTCATCCGCTTTTCTTTTAAATTAATTTCCGCCCCACCCGTAGTGATTTTTTCTCCCTCGTAAGCCAAAGTGGCTTTTTCAATACTACTCTCTCGGTACTGCCACTCTTATTCGGTTGACAGCTACTTTCCGCGATTCTATCTGTCGGATAACCGCCTGAAACGTTTGCAACGTTATTAGTATTGCATATATGCTACTATGACGTTACATAAGAGATAATGCAGTTCCAATGCTGGTTAATTAACTAAGCATATATAGTATAGAGTAGGTCGCTCTGGTTCCAAAACACACACAAAGCTCTATGATTATCCAGTAGAATCCTTTGGTACATGTGTGTAGCTTTTCTATGCATAGTAATCATTGCTGAATACCGAGCAGCCCCTTCTGGTTAGTTGGCTATTCAATAATGTGTCCTTGCAAGGGCGCGATCATTACTGACTAATGAGCCGATACAAATGAAAGGTTTTCATTAAGAACCACAGTACTTTTCTCAATGCTTGCTACGTTTGCGTCACTGCAAGTCAGATGTTTCATTTCCGGGCAATCCTGAACTTTGAAGTACTCTTTGGTGTAAGAAACTGAGTAAGAAACTAAGGTAACTTGGATACTTGGAATCAGTCAGGTTCAAACTTTATCCACTAGTCTCTCTGATAGTCTAATCTGAGGCGAGCAGCAGGGGAAAAAAACGGACGATTTACTTGGTACAAGGCCAAGTTATACTTTGACAACGCTTGGCTGGTTTTCTTCATGAATCCCAAACACGTCCATTACCCCAGAGCGCCAAGGAAAGGTACATATTGATGAGTGTATGATATTAAATTTACATTAACATCAGCCGTCAAGTGGAAAATCTGTTTAGCATTTTCAAGGTATTCCTTTTCGGTGATTAAATTTCTGAAAGGCTGAATATAGAGGATTGGTTATTTACCCTTTCCAATGATTTTCGCTGCCTTTCTGCAAAAGGAATTCACTATGACGTCTTCAACTGAAATCTCGTTTAGAAGTGTAAGTAACAGTCGGTTTGGCAGTTTGGAAAAACAGTTGGCTAGGTGGATTAGCGGATCAAAGCGAGCACGTGTTGATACACGAGTGGCACGTAGACGCTCGCATACCTTGTGCAGCGTCTTTCTCATGTGCGGCGCCTTGGTATTACCGACAACGTGGAACAGATTCTCTTCCGACGATACAGAAGAATACACCAACTGTTTACTTCCTGGAAGGCCACAAAGGAATTTCATCTCGAGATCTGGAGAATGAGTCTCACAATGGCGGCTGAAACACTTGAGGTGCACAAAACTGCCACCAGGTTGCTTAGCGGAGTTCAAACACGAGTAGAGAGACTAGAGATACTTGCGAGGAGTTGCACGTAGGCACTTATAAATCTTTCAAAAGTACGTATAGATTATTCCGTTAAGAACCAATGACGTACCGGCTTACTTCCCTTGGAAACACACACCTGTTTTCTCCTCTTAGGAAACGGAAGCGAAGAAGGGGAGGAAAACGCTTAACTATGGGGCGACCTATAGGGAGTGAGAATTGAAATCCCCGCGAGGATCGGTAAGTTCTACCGGGGATGGAATAAAAACTCGAGGATCATATCTCTTGTTCATATAGTTGCCAACTCCCTGAGAGACTCACATGATTG
>JAIQCU010000077.1:0-112409 GCA_022114935.1 Leptestheria dahalacensis
GGGAGAGGGTGGAAGGAAGGGAGAGGGTGGGGGGCTAGACACCTGAGGCGGGCGGGAGGGACGCGCCAAGGAGCCCGGGTGGCGCTGGAAGGCGACCACTGGGGCCGGGGCTCTTGCTTCAAAACCCAACCTGTCCCAACATACCTTTTCGTATTAAAAAAATGAAGTATCGACTTTATCTCTAGTTAAACTGCTTACCACATGTTCGTCCAATATAGCAAATCTTAAAGGAAATGGCGCGGGGAAAATTAAGTGGCTCACTGAAATCCCTGCTTAATCCTACAAATAAGATCTAGCTGGTTTTGTTAAACGTTGATAAATACAACACTTACAAAGATGGTGAAAACGCAGCTCAAATGTGTTGTTTAACAAGGTTTCTATTGATTCATTTGCCTGATGCAACAGTTAATTCTTCTCAAAGTATTCAAAATCATAAACGCCGCATTTTCCATGAGGGGTGGTGCTGGGACAGGTTGTGCCTTGAAATGTGCACAGCCCGGGTCTCGCTGGAAGGCGACCGGGGGTGTCGAGGTTTGGGTTGCCTGGGTGGACCCGGGTGGGTGACGGGTGAGGTGGAGGCGGGTGGGGAGACTTGCGAGCCTCGCCGCTCTCCGCAACGACGTTCGGCGTCCGTTTTTCAGTCGCTTACGAGAGCTCGTCGAATGCGGCACCTGTTAACTCGCAGTAAAGCAGGTGAAAACTTCTTTTCCTCTCATTGGTCGGATTCCTTTTCAAAAAAAGAAGAAAAACAGCCAATCAGGTCTTGTGTTTTAAACCTTATCGATTGTAAAAAGACTAATCGATTTGGATCTTTTAAATTTGGTACATTTTTAAACCGGCTGTGTTTTTTCCCGTTCCGTTTGGTGTGTTTGAAAGTCGGACCCTGTGCGGTAAGATTCGCTTCCTTTGGGTCCACGTGAAGGCTTTGGCTTGTTCTTTTCATTAAAAAAAGGACGCGCTTTCCGTTTGTGAACCAAACCCGAACACATGTTCTTTTTCTAAAAGAGGGATTGTTTTTATTCAGCTCCAAACAGAATCAGTAAACTGACTCTGTAAAAGATGGAGTTCCTTTTTTACCTTTACGAAGAATGGCACGCGAGGAGTTTTAAAGTTTTACATTCGACTAAGGGGCTAAAACAGTGTTTTAAGTTTATTTATTTGTAAAGATGGGAAATTTAAAGGCCGATTTGCATCTCTTAGGTAGATCGCTACTGAGATAGCCATTTTCCGAAGATGGCTGCATCTCCACATCTGTGTCTGCGCTGGAATAATTACCAGTCGAACCTGACGAGCGTTTTCGATCAACTGCTGCAAAACGAGACCTTCGTCGACGTCACTCTGGCCGCTGATGGACACGCCATCAAGGCCCACCGCATGGTCCTCTCAGCCTGCTCTCCGTACTTCCAGGTACCTACGACCCACTTAGGCTCACTCCACCGCGCCGCTCTTTTGAAGAAAATACCCCTCTGGGGTCGTTGGGCTCTCACAGATTCCAACCTCTTAATCTGATGATTCTTAAAACGTTCCAGTCATTAAGCGTCCCACAGCTAGGAACTGAAAGAGAAAGAGAAACGGCCGGTTCAAACACGTGGTCGCCTCCCCCCCTTGTTTAAATCATTTAAAACTTGCTGTATACATCTGCTATGCTAGTGCATTACATAAACATCTAGTTGCGTTGTAAATTTTTGATTGATCAATCATTACCTATGCCAGATATAGAGCGATTGGGGAACCTGCGACATATTATTCATTTATTAAACCGATTTTTTTCCAAATGTGTTTTTAAAATATTAAATTCCTTCTCTAAAAGGGCTTTTGGTTTATTCAGGCGCTATTTTTTGACAATCCCTGTCAACATCCGATAGTCATTTTGAAAGACACGCGATGGTCAGAACTGAAGGCCATCGTCGAATACATGTACCGCGGCGAGATCTCCGTGGCCCAGGAAGAACTGACATCTCTGCTTCGGGTCGCCGAGACTCTGAAAATCCGCGGACTGTCGGAGCTCAACAGCAGCGAGCGTCGCACCACCGAGGCTCCGGATGACCGCAGCGACTCTGCTAGTCCCCTGGTGGCCACGGCAATCACCTCGGCTACCCCCACAGCTCTGGACAACCGCCGGACGACCAGCCCGAGTACTTCGTGGCCCCAGCAACCAGCCAACTGGTCCCGCGAGGAAACCCCGACCCCGTCGCCGAGACCCACCAAACGGCGCCGCGGATCCGTCACCGAGAGAAGTACCCCGGGCGGCAGTCCCGCTGGATCCACCCCGGCCTCGGTAGTGGCTCAGCAGCACGATGAAGGTAGCCTGGAAGGACCGCTCTCTCTAGTCGGGCATGCCCACTCGACTTCGGCCAATGCAACGGCGTTCCCTCAGCAACAACAGCAGCAGCAGCAGCAACCTGCTCCCGCCCTGCAGCCGGCTTCAGCAGCTGATGATCTCGATATTAAGCCGGGCATTGCAGAACTCATTAGAGAGGAGGAGAGGGTAAGTCTCAACAAAGCTTTCACATAGGAAAAAAAGAGAAATAACTAAATAAAGCAGAGAAAAAACGCCACTTGGGAAAGCAAATGAACCTCCCCTCGGTTAATTATAACATCTACATGCAAACTGGTACTTGACTGAAAGCAAGTCGTCGTCTTTATTATTCTCTGTGTAGCAACAAGACAGGGAGCAAGCACACCGAAGATGGAGGAGGGTGGACGGGTTGGAAAGGCAAAACGGGGAGGAGGGAAAAAAAAACATGTTTTATTCCTTCCAGGTTGTAAAGTCTAATATGAAGGAGCATGAAAGGGATATTAAGTGTTTCTGTCAACAAGCCTCTCGCAGTTATAAAAGATTTGTTTGCCTTGAAAAAGTCGTATCGAGACCCCCCCGACAACAAGAAGA
This sequence comes from Leptestheria dahalacensis, assembly GCA_022114935.1. Lineage (NCBI taxonomy): Eukaryota > Metazoa > Arthropoda > Branchiopoda > Diplostraca > Leptestheriidae > Leptestheria > Leptestheria dahalacensis. The sequence goes on from JAIQCU010000077.1 coordinate 2,891, forward strand.
GCAAAAGGCAGTGCTTTCTAATCAATTCCTCGTGTTCGGCACACTGAATTCAGTTCAAGTAAACAGCATTTTTTTTTTCGGTATATCATCCGAGCTGGGGATAGACTGAAGAGGAGCAGGAGGAGGATGAAGAGGAAAAAAAACACACAAATGGTTCCTTCTTTTCTGTTTACATTTGCAAGGTGTCCGTTACATATTGGTCCATCTGTTTGGTTGTAAACCACGCATGCGGGGGCAAACACACACATGTAGGGAGTCTTTTTCTCTTGGAAAATGTTATCCTCAGAAAATGCCCTACCCTCGGACATTGGTAAATGGAGGGGTCAGCAAGAGTGGTTAAGAAGCGGTTTGGTTTCGTTTCAGCTTAAGAAGACGAAGAAGAAGAAGAGAAACAGAGACAGGGGGGGAGGAGATTTTATCTTTTGTTTGCATCTTGGAATTTATCAGTCTTTGTGTATCTTGTTTACTGGTTCGGTGCCCACGGCGCCACATTCCGACGCCCTTCTCGGGTGGCAATATACCCGTCGTCTGGCCTCTCCCTCTCTTTCTTTCTCTCTCTCTCTCTCCCTCTTTACAAGGGAACGAGATGGGGACGCTGCTGACCTTGAAGATGGACGGAGAGACCGACGAAAATTCAGATTTGAAAGCTGCAGGGGGTGACCGGTTACACTGGTGCAAGACCCTAGAAAGAGAAGCGGGTCCTCTACAATCAGAGGGATTTTTATTTTCTGCTATTTTAGTGGACGCCCCAGAGAAGGAAAAAAAAATTTCCGTCCTGGCTTTTGTTTATTTATGATCCTGTTGTCTTGGAACTTGCACGTGTTCCGTTTGAAGGAAATGGTGGATTTTTTTTATGAATCAATAATTGGTCCTGCACAAAAACGGTCCCCCCCCCCTTTCGTCTTTTTGTGTGTGAGTGTGTGTCTGAAAACAAGGGGGGGAAAAATGAACAATTAATTCAGTTGTAATGGGAGTTGAAAAGACTGCGCCCTGTCCCTTTTTTTCGGGGTCCATGTGTGTGTTGTGTGCGCGCTGCACTTCGTGTCCGACTACGCCCGGCCTTAATTCGCCGTCATTAAAGTTGATTGAATTATTTGCTTTAACATTGGAGGGCGAGTTTAAGACGGGGACGGAAAGAGACTAGATAGTCTGATCCTTATGTTCCTTTTTTTATTCCCTCGTTGTTTTTTTCTCGTGTGTGTTGTAAATCGTTATTTGAACTTTCGAGGCAGGTGAGGTGGAGGGGGGGCCGACTTTTCTTTCTGTCTCCTGTTTCCTTCAATTCACCGTAATTTGTTCCAAGAGGAAAGCGAATGGATTTGAAATTGAATTGAGTTCTCCTTTTCCGCGAATCCATAACAGCTTTCCGGCTTCGGAGACGCTCCATAAAGAAGGAAAATTGGTGACAGAAAACTGGAGAACTTGGCGTAGAAATGTAAAGTTTTCCTCCATAAGCAAATCTACCAATTAGATCAACAGCAAAAAACAGAGCGTTCTGCATGTCGAACAGAATGGACAACCAACTTGTTAACGGACTTCTAACGGGGGACGAAGAAGGAGGGGGGGGCTAGGACACACACATGCTAGCCTGATAAATGACGCCCGTAGTCCAGTCAAGTTCACTTGCCAAATCCAGTCCGAGGTCAGTCTACCCAAATTTGGTCCTTTACCATAGTCGCTGTATTTCACCCGCCATAGCGGAAGTCAGCATCTTTTGTTTCGTAACCAGTTTCGCACTCTTAAATGAACTAAAATATCCGTCGAAATTTGGTCCCGTCGGATCGAGACCCGGAATATGTTGCCCAGTTTTGCAGGCGTGTTATGATATGCAAGACCAATCGACGCATTTGTACCTTGCCAAATTTTGCCGTGTCAATCGGACGTCGAAATTCAGTACCCACGTCTGACGTTAAATCGCGCTTGTGACGTTATTTCGAGAATGGGTCCTCGACTGTTTTGCACCGTCTAGCAAAATTTGGTCCTCTTCTTCTTGTCCATCTTAACGGACCTTATCTCAGCTGGTTTAGTTCCAGCATGTTTCAATCCGGTCCTTTAATATAAACATTTCTGCAAAATTAAGTCCGTCTATTAGCTTAAACGAGTGTCAGATAAACGCCACTCATACAAAATTTAGTTCCGGGGGCCAAATCTAGTCGTTTAATACAAATGTTGTGAAAGTTCCCTAACATGGTAAGCTAAGTCGCACCGCCGGGACGGCCGTTCCTGTTCCTCTCATTAAGAGCTGGTCAGCCACTTTAAAAGTGCCAAAACTGGCTGTTGAGTCGGCTATAGGGGAGAGGTGAAATACCACCTACAACGTGCTTCACCCTGCTAAAACTAATCCACCCCGGAGCCCGGACTCGTGTTCACAAAGCGTCAGCAGCCAACCTTGTACCTTGCTGTAGCTTTTCTCGAGGTAACGGACACCGTTTGCGAACATTGTTCCACAAAACCCTGGACCGGCTTTTTAGTGGGGGGAGGGGGTAGGGGGATGGCGTAAATCTTGTTCTTTTCTTCTCAGTTGCCCTTGCTATTTCCGTTTTGTCGGGTGTTTCTAGAGTGTCGTAAAAATGTAAGCCCGGTTTACAGCAGCCGATACTTTATGGTAGCTTAGACACGAATACTGAAGAAATATATATATATATATGAAACTCGGTCCAATGTTTGAAATTTACCAGGCCGTCTTCTTCTCTTCACATTCTTTTCTACTCATCAGTTTTGTTATGTTTGAAAGAGGAGATCGTCGAAAAAGGGGGAAAAATGAAAAGTGGATTAGTAATTGAATGATACTGATACTTAGACATCTGTGCTTCTCATCGCTCCTTTATTATGACGGGCAGGGGGCCCCACAGAAAAATGAAAAATAATGAAGAGGGACTTGTTTTACATAGGGAGAGAGAGAGAGAGAGAAGATTTAAGCGACTTTTTTTTTGTTCTTGTGTTTTTAAAGCTGTCGAGGTTCATTATTGAAGAGTCTGAGTTTAAGTTGTCTCGTTCTTTTTTTCCTCTGTCGAACTGACAAGAAAGACGTTAAGCATAGTGAATGTAGAGACAAGTTGAAAAATTAACGGTTGCATGTTTTTCTTGGTTCGTGACAGGCCCGAATGCTGGAAGGCGCGCACCCGTGGCTGACTACGTCGTCCACTGTACTTTCAGGTAAGAGATTTCATCTCACTTCGCTAAACAATATAAACCCCGGGGATCGGTCTTATTCCAAACATTCTTTCATCTCAACCTTTTGGGGAAAAAAACTGGGCGAGGGTGAGTATTTTTCCGCGTGCATGCACTAATACCGTTTTCCTTTTTTTCCTCATTTTCTTTATTCTCCGTTTTTCCGAAAGCGTGGACACTGCACACTAAAACTCATTCATCTTCATAAATCCGTGTAATGTAGTAAACTGACGCCCGCTTTTCTTCGCTTATTTCAAAATTTCCCGCTCTTTTTTCATTTGAAACTTTTTTTTTCCTTGAATGGAGAATTTTTTGTTAAAAATATTTTCGTTCATCCCTCCCTCCACCCCAAAAAATTGACAATGAAGATTCCCTGGGGCAGTGGAGGTCCAAAGCGCCGTCGTGGTCCAAGGAACAACTCCAAGAGGCCATCCAAGCCATTGTGACTCAACGAATGCGTTTTACGCAAGCCTCGGCACATTACGGCATCCCCAAGGGCACGCTGTACGACAATATCCTGGGTAAATCCAAGCGGATGCTCGTCCTCGATGAAGTGGCCCTGGACGACGCTGACGAAGAAGCCGTGCTGGACTTTTGCTGCGAGACGTCGGTGATGCCGTACAATCGGCGCACCAACAAATCACTCGAATCGATCATTTCCTTTGTGGAGAAGCTGAAGCAGAGCAAGGGCAAGTCCCAATTCAAAATGAGCGGACTGATGGGCTTCAGGTGGTGGTGGGCTTTTTGTAAGAAGCACAATATCGTCTCCCTGTTCTACGCCAAGGGTAAGACGGCACCCACGGCGGCACCTGCAGCCCCGTCCTCGCCTGCACCGCTGCTTCAACACCTCAACAACAATAACAGCAGCAACAACAACAACAATAACGTGGCCGACAAAGTCACCACCAAACTGCAGCCAACCCTTGACGACGAGGAGACCGTCAAGAAATTGTCCCTTTATCGAAACATCAACAACAACTTACACTTGAATCACCTCAGGTTGAGTCAGGCTTTGTTGGCTTGTCACAACCAGCAGCAGTCGCTGCAGCAGCGGAGCAGGAATCACAGCGTCGAACAAGACGATGAAAGTGATCCCGAACCCGAGAATCTATCTCTAAACAAACACTGAGAAAACGAAAGGGAATGAAAGGAAGGGAAAAGAAATAGAACAAGGAAATTTGTCTTCCATATTAAAATTTCTCTTTGACAAATCATAACAAACGAGATGCTCAATTTGTTTTTCGCTTTTTTTGTTTTTCCGTGTACGAAAATTTATTCGACATTCCCTCTCCGAACGAGATTGTTTTCCATCCAGACCGATTTCTGTGATGGTTTTCTTTCGTCTTGGCGCGCACAGATTTGAATTCCATGTTAGTGTGCGGCAATATATTACAAATAAAGGGCTTCCAGTCGTTTTAATTCCGCATCGAGTATGAAGGAAAAATTGCGCATATTGGGTCATTTTTTTTACATTTGAAATGCATAGGTTTAAAAAAATATTGTTGGGTCTTGTCCGAGGAGTTCTCCTCGAATTCAAAGAATTGCGTGCCGTGACAATCATTACAAAATGGCGTCGAACATTTCTTTGGATTTTTTTTTCTCTCCTTAACCTGTGCCATGTTGACGAAACCTTGTGCCTTTTCTTCGTGGAAAAAGAAGAAGAAGAAGAAAAAATCGCGTGCCAAATTTGTTCCTTCAGGACAATCTTCCAATACATCTCCTTAAATCTTATTTTCTTTTTCATCCTCAAAAAATTCAGTTATGTCGTTTCGCTAGACAGCTTGATGAGTTTCTGAAAATTGCATGTCTAATACACTCCTTTTTTATTAATTAATCTGTTTATGTTATTTTTTTTAATGTTCTTCGCGTTTTGTTTAAACTAATTTGCGTCGTCGTCGTCGTCGTCTGCATCGCATCCATGTTTTATTTTTTTAATCGTATTTTACGAGACTGCCGAGAAGACAATACAATCAACATGAGAACGGTAAGAATATTGATTTGTTTTTTTGGCAACAGAAATTTAGCCTTAATCGTATAAGACTTCAAGTGAAGGTTCTTCACCGGAAAAAAACTGAAAAGACTATGTAATGTGTTTTTAATCCATCAAAAGCGCCGTTTTTTTTTCAGGACGAAAATGGCGTCCAATTTGTCTAATCTGCAGTGTTTGAAGGAGAGTGAGGGAAGGGCCATGGTGGTACTTCCAAAGTCGCAATTAATTATTCATAGAGAGGAATTAGTCGCGAGCATGTGGTGCGCATATGTCGCCCTCACATGAACCCCAATTACAACTTAATGGATTCCACTTTAGTGAATTAATTTGTGCCCGAGTGACTTTGCAAATGCAATGAGCTGTATCGATATCAAATCGTAATCCATTTGAACGTCACGAGCAAGGCTATGTCCATTATTCAGACGAGTGCATTACACCAACTTCACCAGAAAGTGGTTGTACACTGAATTCGTCTAATTCCAAGCTGAATTTTCAATTGAGAAACTTTGGGGGAGGGGATCATAAGGTATAGGAATGAACCTTGGATCAGATTTAGCCCTCCAGCTCCCAGTGTAGGTCAGTAGTAGTCGTATTACGATTACGTCGGTAGCCCTTTTCCCTACGGGTAAATTGAAAGCCCAGGTACATTACTATAATACAAACTCGGGGTTGAGAGGGATCGTTGTTTACCATGGGACAGTGTCGTTGTATTAACTGGGCCCTCTGTTTAGTTTAATATGGCCGGGAGGAAACTTGCCGAGCCAGGGGAAAACTGGTTGCCCTTCATAAGAAGTCATGTCTTTGGGTGCGTGCCCATGTTAGTGACTTAATAATGACAGTTACTTGCGAGGTCCGGCTCCTTTTAGGTTTTAGCGGAAAGGGGCAGGAGAGAAGGGCTTCTCAAGTGCATAGCTCTTCTTAGCATTTAATTAAGGCGAAACTTCATGTCAACCAAGTTTACGAAATGGAAAGGCACCGATTCCTTGGTGAACGCAGAGGGGCATTGCAGAGAATGGTGGCCTGGGTTCGGGTGTCGGGGGCAGGGGTTCCCAGGAACGCCCGAGGCGCGGGCTGCTTTTTGCGAAGACGGTGCTCAAAGTTGGATTCTAGACGCTGATCGGAAGGGCCGAATATAAACTCCTCGGGTGCGGAGCATGCTTCACCGCAGACTTGGCTGGCTTGAAAGTTAGATTCAATTGACTAGACTGTTTTGCTTCGTATATGTTTCGCGGGTTCGATGTTTAATTAACCCGGTCAAAAGCCGTCAAAATGGTGCCCGACTTAACTCACTTGCAAGTGCCTTTTGAGGAACCCCAACTTTATCCTTGTAATCGAGAGTTAAGTTACTTTAAAGCACCGAGTTACTTTGAATGGAAACCAGTGACCTGAAGGGCTTGAGTACAGCTTTTCAAAGATCGCAGATTGGATTTTAGGGTGTGGAGATGTCTAGAATCTGTTGCTAACGTAGCCTGTCGATAGATGTTAAGCTTTTTTCTTTCGGTGAAGAACCTCTCAGTACCGGTGTGGTAGGTTCTTATATATAAGGAACATTGGTACTGTTTTTACTAGATTCGTATCAGTATCAACTACAAGCGCTGTGGCAGAAGGCCTGGGCCACCGGCCAGGGTGTGATGCAGAACCTGCGTTTCCGCGAGCGGGGTCCGTTCAAAACTTGGCGCCCGGAAACTATGGCCGAAGCCATCATGGCTGTCCTTCGTGAAGGATTGTCGCTGTCTCAGGCGGCTAGAAAATTCGACATTCCCTACCCGACTTTTGTCCTATACGCCAACCGCGTCAACAACATGCTGGGACCCTCTTCGGATGGAGGATCAGGTAGACATTCATTTTAGTTTGCCTTTTCTTCTTCTCGTCCCTATTTGACGTCACAACCACGTGGATCTCCTTTCCTTGCAGTATCTGGTGTAAAATTGATTTACTATGGGTTTTAGACTGGGCATCTACATGATAAAGAACCGGTACACATGTGTTAATTTTTTTAAAAATTACTACGTCCGAAATCGTCACGTGATACGGTACATTCTACGTTCTAGCTTTATGTAGCATGTCCGTAAACAAACACACGGCACAGGACACAAGGTAGACGTGTAGGAATCTGGCAGACATTTAATATCGCCACCTTTCCCTGTATGACGTCACAGTCACGTGATGTGTTAATTACCCTCCAGCTTTGAATATAAAATATATCTTGTGAAGGATTAACCGAATCATCTTAAGAGACAGTTCTATATATTTCGGCCTCTTTTTCTATCTTCATCGCTTTCAAGTTGTGCAGTACAGGAAGAAAAGAAGGAAAAGATTCATCCATTTTTAAGGCTCTGTCTATAATTTAGTGATGCTCTGATGGGAATTTCTACCGAAAGTTGTATTCTTTTGGTTGTCTTTTTGGGGAGAGAAAAAAGTAGAATTTCTCCTCCTCTAGAGTTTTTTCCCTTTTCGTCGGCACTGCGCTAGTGGAAAATTTATCACGGCCTAATCTATTTTTCATTCAGTGAAGTTGAATTATCAAAGCAAAACAGAGACGATTTTCCAACTTCGGAAAGAACCAATCTGTTGCTTCCCCTTCCAATTCTTTTCAAGAAAACGATTTCATTATTATTTAAATATTTATTTGTCGATTTGTTGTATTAGTATTAAATTAATTAGACCAAATAATCTGCAACTAATTACAATACAACTTTAAGATATTCGAATATCAGAATTTGGAAAATCCAATATTCGATTTAATTTGTTTCAACTTTTCGACCGTGTAAGACGTCACAGTCACGTGATCAGTTTTTTTACCTTTACTCTAGAATATGCCAATTCAATGTAACATTATGTAAGATGCAGGCGTATTATAGACAATGTCTAATGAGCGATCATTTCAAATTCTATGAACTTGTCTCCCTAGCTATTAACTACCCATCTGTCTGTCTATCTAACTGTCTAAGTACTTATCTGTTTATCTATCTATCTGACTTACCATCTGTCTATCAGACATCTCCCTATATCTACCGGTAATATAAAACCCACAAACCGAGGTACTATCACGACACTTCAAATTCTTATGCTGTTCTTGATCCTGATGACGTCACAGTCACGTGATGCGTTTATCTTTTGTCTAATTTCTAATACTGTGTCGATATAACATTATACAGACCTATTGCCTTGTATAGCTGTGTAATATTAGGTATCCAAAGTTTTGATGAGTATATTGTATAGTTGATATGAATTAGTAGCGAGTCACCGGGCTGCTCTCTAAATCCCCTCAGGCGATATTTTCTGGGGGGAGGGATATTTCTTAGAACGGTGACCTGGCAAATTGAATTATCTTGTTAAGTTTCCTTCGGGAGGATAGAAGACGGAGAAAAGGGGAGCTATAGATGTAAAATTTTCAGTGAAACCATCAACCGCAGAGCGTGGCAATGTTCTCCTCTTAATTGTCTTGACTAATTCAATCGTGAATCTCTAACCACACACCACAAGGTGGGCTGTCGGGGAAATTCTTCCACTTGAAACTTTCATTGAACGTTCATTAAAAGTTGGTCTTTGCCTGACCTCGCAAAGACGTCGGTGTGTTTAAACTCCTTTCTTCAACAGTTCCGTGCGACAGTATAACATAAATGAGAGTCAAGGATGTACCAAACTTGTGCTGAGTTACTTACTTATAGATATAGATAGATAGATAGACATATCGATAGATCGATAGATAGTTAAATCGATAGATAGTTATATAGATAGAAGGATAGATAGATAGATAGATAGATAGATAGACAGACAGATGGATAGACAGCTGGATGGAGAGGCGGATGTATAGTTAAAAAGAAGGTAGATAGATGGATCGATAGATAGATAGATAGATAGATAGATAGACAGATGGATGGTTGGGTGGGTGGGTAGTTAAATCGATAGATAGTTATATAGATAGATGGAGAGATAGATAGATAGATAGATAGATAGACATACAGACAGATGAATAGACAGATGGATGGGTGGATGGATAGATGGAGAGGCGGATGTATAGTTAAAAAGAAGGTAGATAGATGGATCGATAGATAGATAGATAGATAGATAGATAGACATACAGACAGATGAATAGACAGATGGATGGGTGGATGGATAGATGGATAGATAGAAAGGTATAAAGATAGGTAGATAGATAAATAGATAGATAGATAGATCGATAGAGGGGTGGACGGACAGTTAAATCGATAGACAGATAGATAGATCGATAAATAATGATTAACGCAGGAATCCATTAATAAACTTTTGGTATGAATTGACATAAAAAATACGTTAACCTGTACCTCAAGCTTTGCTATAGTAGTTTACTGAGTAGCCACGTGACTAATATCTTTATCGTACGGTCGTCAACGAGTGTCGAAAACTAACTTGATATATAGTCGATATTTGGCTGATGTATTTATGGAGCTGGGCACAGAACACGGAAGACTAATCAACGTAAAACTTGCTGTATTTATTGGATAGCCACGTAATTAGTTTGTATACCAATTAATGTTGATATCTACTTGACATTTAGTTGACGTTTCGTTGATATTTAGGTTAAATATACTGAAGTAGATAGAATGTGGAAAACTAATTATCGTTGAACCAATTATATTTACTGGATAACCACGTGACATTGTTTTTATAGCCAAGGATACGTGACCAACCTACGTGATATCTAGATGATAATTAGCTGATTCTAAGCTGACATTAAATGAACTAGGTAAACTTTTTGTAAACCTGAATCAGCGCAGAAACATGCTATATTCCGGACAGCTACGTGACTGTCTTTACAGTTAAAAACCCAAGAAATGCTGGAAACTACTTGAAAACTATACTCGATATATAGTTGATACTGAGTTGTTATTTAATTGATTTGAACTGAAGTAACATTTTAAAAGAAACGAAAAACTAATCAGCGTAGTCCATTCTCTACTGGCAGAATTGCGCCCGAAGGGTCGCGGTCGTCCGCAGCGAATCCTCACGGGATCCTGGCCGGAGGATCACGTCCACGGCGTCATCCGGGCCGTCGTTTTCCGCGATCCCACCAGTTTGCCCCGTCACTTCGAGCGCGAGGACCCGGTTAAAATGACTCAGCGTCCCGCCGGTATCACTAGGATCGGTCCTTCACCCTTGACCGAACTGGGCGGTAGCAGCAGTGGTAGCAGTAGCAACGGTAGCAATTCGGTAGCAGCCCTGAGGCTCAACAACAACAATGGCGATTTTGCTATGCCTTCGTCTTCGGCCAACTACGCTGCTAACAGATCCTTAGCTGGACCGTCCAACGCTAACGGGATCGAGATCCTAGCCAATGCTAACGCGGTCAACAACAGCGCTTCGAATGGCCAGAATCAAGGAGTGCAGGCGAACTGCATGGGAGCTCCTAATAACCTCGGTATATAGAACTAAATCCTTTAAAAGTTATCAGTTCTTTGGCTATTAATTTGCCCTAAGGGCGTAGTGATCTTGATAAGATATAAACTAATTTAACTTGATTTAACTTTGAATCACTTCGGTATATTCGTCGAATCCTTCAGTGTTATCGAAACTTTGGCTTCTAATTTGCCCCAAGGCGACGACGTTAACCCTGTCGAGTGTAGAGGCCAAAAAAACGGTTCTTGCTGGGGCTAAGTTGATTGCTTATTACTTCCAGGTTTTCACAGTTATAGCGACCAAAAAATTAGCGAGTGTAAAACTATTAGCTCGCAATATAGTTGTCAAGTTTCGCTGAGATCGGGTGGGTAGTTTTGCCAAGATAAAATCCTGAAGTTAAGACTGATCACCCAGGTTTCAAATCAATTAGATTGCAATTACGTTCAATATCATTATTGGTTATCGCTAGTGAGTATACAGCTTAATGCATTTGAACATCGTATCCCTTTGAATATGATTAGGTTAATTTAGCTTTCCTTAATCATGTACACGTTATCGCTAATCTGTATAACACCAAGACCGCAAGTATGACGTCATATCCTCTATTTAAAAAAAAAACAGGAGGCGGTGGTTTGACTTCCTCGTCGCTGTTCAGCGTCCTGCAGCAGGAAGTCGCCGAGGAGACGCGTCTGGCCGCCCTCAACGCCATGACGCAACGCCTGATGTCGTCGCTAGATGGCGAAGCAATCGCTTCGCTCGGCATGGGCGGTCTGCCAATGGGAAACGCCCAGCAGGGTCGGGCCCCCAATAACGGCCCTGCTGGGGGCGGGGTCGACAGTGTCACGTGGTTTCCGGCAGCCAATTATGGTGCAGGTGGTGGATCTATGGATGACGTCACCGGAAGCGATGACGTCGATGGCGTGGAGCACCTGGGCGGTCCTTACTCAGGCCCCGCCCCTAACGCCATTCACGTGAAGCAGGAGCAGCTTTTCGGCGAATGACGTGTCGGCTTTTTTATTACGTAATCGATTTTTTTCGGTTTAATTTGATCGATATGTAAAACCAGCCTGGTTTTATCATTTCTGTAAGAAATCGATTTGTTTTTAATGATTTTGGCTAATTCGTATATCGATATGGACAAACCTTGTTTCGATGTGTAATCTTCAGGCAGCGTTGGCACACTTTACCTTATCGATATCTAAACAGTTGGAAAATCGATATTCCTGTCAATAGGTCTATTTCGATCTTATATATCGATATATAGTTTGCCGTGAATCAATATCGATAGTCGGTGTCCGTATATATCGATATGTAAGGATCAAACTAGTCGATTGCATTTACTCTGATTCGTCAATCAATCCATCAAGTCGATACTTAATCAACCTACCGGTACATAGGTATCGATACGTTACTTAAGTATCGGTATACGAATCTCTTTAATCGATTCCCCTCGACATGTCTCAATACTTTTCTTGTTCTAAAAAAAATCGACATTTAACCGCCCACCGCTGCCACAAACATATTTCATTAAAGGATTAGAGTTCACGTTAATTACATTCTGACTTAATTAACTTAACTCGGTTAAGAGGAAGGGAACCAGAAGAACATAACCCGGTGTGGAGAAAGAAAAATCCACGTAGCTGAAGCTTTTGTCGTGTTTTCATTTGTCGTGTGTACAAGGAATATAGTCGTAGTTTAGTAGTCGTTGTTTATCTTAAGTTTTCATATAATGATAATCAACTTTAATTTATTAAGTTTTGATGTTGGTAATTACTCTGTTGTATTATTTTGATAGTTAGTTAAGGCTTTTGTATAAGCATGGTCACAAGTTTCGTTAAATTTCTAAGTTGGAATTTTAAATTACGGCGCCTGCTTGAACTATGCACAAAGGATTGTATGCGGTAAACAAGAAAATTAAATCATGTTTCGGATGCCAATATTTTGGGGCGAAATTTAATGAAAAAAAACAAAAGAATTTTAGATGATATTTAAGGAAAAAATTAAGAGGTAAAAAAACCGAAAATTTTTAAAATTAAAAATTACGCGGAAAATTATTTTATGCAAAAAAAAATTTAAATTTTCGACAAAAAAATTACGGTTGAGAAATTGTTGATTCATTTTCGGCCCTTTCATTTTGGAAAGCTAAAAAAAATATATAAAAATTCGTATCACAAGACAAACCGCAGAGGAAAATTTACACAAAAAATTCTGAAAAAACAGCAGCAGCAGCAGCAGAGTCCAATCAGGTTTTACGTTTTCGTTGAATTATTTTCATTGGTGACTGGTCTATTTATAGAAATCTGGCCCCGCCCACCCCATTCTCTTAATTTTTTTTAATAATCTGAAGTTTTATCATTTGTACAACTGTGTCATGTGACTTATTTCTCGTTTGACTGAAAGACAAAAAAAATAAATAAATCAATGAACTGTGTCGTTGGGAAATTGGTTTTATTGTATAAGTAGAGCGCGCGGTGTTCCTTTTTGATGTCGAAATAGGAGGAAACCCGTAGTACGAATTGACGGTCTGTTAATCAATGGACACGGTTTTGAATTGCTCTTTTAGAAAACGCGGTGTGTGTGGACATTGCCCAATCGAGTGGACACGTTTCGTTTGTCTAAGTTACGTAACAGCTCATCAATTGACACACACACGGGGAAACGGAGAAAAGGTCAATGACCCCTGTGTAGAAGCATGTGTGAGTATGAGATAAACGTGAGATAAGTGTAGTCGTCATTAACTATCTATATAATGTTGTATTAGTTTTACGTTTTATTCATCTATACAACTTTTATCATAATTGAAAAGCGATATCGACTTAATCAATTGCTGATTCGGTATATGTTGTATATGGGATTAAATGTTGATCGCTTGATCGCTATTTGTCGTCATCGGGAAATTTCCCAACACTGTTGCAGTTTTTAAAATGTTGAATTAAAAGATAAGTTCGAGAATTCCATACTCAGAACTTTTTATATCACTTGACTATTAATCGATCGAGAATGACTGTATGTAACTTATGCATATTATAAATAATAGTAATATTTATTTTAATTGATCATTATGTAATTAATGGATATTGACAGCAACAGTAATCGGTGTTTCCGTAATCAAATCAGCAAGGCGGTTCGAATTTGGCGGGCTGTTTTTTTTCAAATCTCCCGCCAGAGGCGCTCTGTACCTTCATTTCCTTCCTGCATCGCTTTTTTATCGTTTCAGTATTAAATTTTACCAAAACCAATAAGAATATACATTGTAATAAGATTAATGGTAATATAATTAAAGTAACACGTGTTGAATGAGAGTAGCTACGACTGGTATTGAAACTGTTTCAAGAATGCAGATACGAAATATTGAAAGTAGTTCCAAATTTCGCCGCTAGATGGCGCTGCTGTCGCACGTTCTTCTTGTGGAGAACGGGAGCGCGCGGGCGGGGTCTCCCGCTCCGGTTACGTCTCGGTATATATGAGCGCCTGTGGATAAGCGGACCAGCTCAATACGGCTGCGATATTGCGCAGCTGCGGACCGAGACGTTCCGGTACTCAACTCGTCCAAGATTAGAACGACGGCTAACCGAAATATTCAAAATCACATTCAGAAAACGTCAAATATCATTAGCTAAACTTAAGAGGGAAAAAAACACATTCGACGACCGTTAAATCTAAACAAGATTTCAAAAAACGGTTCGAACGAATTTGAATTCCCTTTTTGTCTTCAACCGATTTTTCACCGTCTGCCCAAATACAATCGCCCGGTCTGTGTTCCCCAGCGGAAAATAAAACAACAAAACACTTATACAAGGTACGTCTCTCTCTTTTTCTTTCGATTCTTTTTCGTCATTGTTATGTAACTAGTTGGGAACTTTCTAAATTTTCTATTTCCATCAAGATCGCGTTTTTCCTATTGAAGGAAATAATAGTTTTTAGAAAGTTGGCCTTTTTTTATACTAGATTAGAGACTTTCTATGAAAACGGCCGAGTTCGTGCGGAGAAAACCGATGCGTATATTTTGGGGGTAAATTTAGACACATGTCCTAGCCATGTCCTTGACTCTGTTGCACACGGTTATGTGTTCTAATGTATGTAAATAGTAAATAAAGAGTTTCCTTTTTCGAACTGGAACCGGTGTTTCCTGCTCAGCGTGTGGAGAATATGCGATGGAAATCCTGTTTCAATGAGTTGCAGTTTTTTTAATTAGCTTAGGTTTTAGCATGTTCAAATCTTATCATGGTATTTTTATTCAAACTAAATAATGTATATGACAGTGTTGTTTAAGGGTTTGTGGAATAATGTGAAAATACTGTACGGATGAAAGTTGTCATGTTGGAGGAATGTCCAATGTAATATGATTCAGAGGTGAGGTTGTTTGGTTGTTTGTTTGAAGGTTTAGATGTTTGGTTGTTTGAAGGTTTGTTTGGTGGTTTGAATGGGCGTCTTGTTGTTTGTTTGGACGTTTGGGTGTTAGTTGGTAAGAATGTTTGTTCGTTGGTTTGATGTTTGTTTGTTTGGCGGGGTGGTTTGTTCGACGGTTTGGATATTTGGTTGTTTGTTGGTTTGAATGTTTGTTTGATGGTTTGGATGGGTATCTGGTTGTTTGATTGGACGTTTGGTGGTTAGTTGGTAGGAACGTTTGTTCATTGGTTTGAATGTCTGTTTGCTTGGTATTGTGGTTTGTTTGGTGGTTTGGATATTTGGTTGTTTGTTGGTTTGATCGTTTGGTTGATTTGAATGTTTCTTTGATGGTTTGAATGGGTGTTTGGTTGTTTGTTGGTAGGAATGTTTGTTTGTTGGTTTCTCGTTTGGTTGTTTTGAATGTTTGGTTGATGGTTTGAATGAGTGTCTGGTTGTTTAACTGGGAGTTGTGATTGCTCATAGAGATGTTTGTTGGTTGGATTGAATGTTTGTTTGATGGTTGAATAGGCGTCTGGTTGTTTGACTGGTAGTTTGGTTGTTTGTGGATAAGAACGTATGTTGGTTTGAACGTCTGGCTAATTTGAATATATGTTCAGTTGTTTGTTTGTAGGTTTAAATGTTTGTTTGGATATATGTTTTACATTATGTGGGTTTGTCCGCTTGTTTGTTTGTTCACTGGTCAGTTTTGTTTGTTGTTTGCTTTGTTTCTTCGTCAGCTGGTTAATAGGTTACCTAGTTTGCTTGTTCGTTAAACAATTTCCTTATTCTTAAGTCTGTCCCCTTGCTTGGACTATTGATTCAACACCGCGCCAGGCGAACGTTCCTCCATTTTGTTTGTTTGGTCACTTGTTTGTTTAGCTAATTCACACATACCCTTTGCTTGTTCCATCACTACTCTGCTTGTCGTCAATCCTCTCTCCCACCTCGATATATTTTCAATAAAAATTAACTTAATTAGATTTAAATCCTGTTACGTCATCTACCGCTAAACCAAGTGTAAATCTACCAATCGACATTTAAACTGTTAAGTCACGTGACCAGCATATCTATTATGTCGATGTTTCACTGCAGTATTCGATTGAAGTGATATCAGTTTAATTCGAAACTTGATAGGAAGGAGTTTCATTAAGAGCGGAGCATGGCCCCGACTGCAGTGCGATCCCTGCCGGCGGACAAATCCCTAACGATCCTCCACTTCAACGACGTCTACAACATCGATCCGGCCAAGGAGGAGCCGGTGGGAGGAGCCGCGCGCTTTAGCCACGCCCTGGGCTCCTTCCATCACGAGAATCCGCTGGTCCTCTTCAGTGGCGATGCCTTTGCACCTTCCTATGGTTTCTTCCATTCTCTCTCTTTTCTTTAAAATTCAGTCTAATTATTTATTTTAATACTTGGCTATTTATTATAATTGATTAGTTTTAATTAGCGATTACTAAGTTAATTGATCCTTCGATGAATGATTATTTAAAACGAGTATTGATGGTAAATTTAGCGTGCTTAGATTTTTATTTTATCTTTTATAATTTTAAATATAAAATGCGATTTAAACTTAATGTGAATTAAAACTAACGAGATCATGTGCGTTTTTTTAATTTTAGTGAGCACCTTCACCAAAGGGGAGCATATGGTACCCGTACTGAACGCGTGCAACATCCATTGCGCCGTCTATGGAAACCACGATTTTGGTAAATTATCTTTAAATTAAATCATTTTTAGTAATTTCATTGAATCCAATTATTTTTATCAATAATATATTTATTGATATTTAATTGCCGTATTTCTAGATTATTAATCTCGCTTAATTATCCTGGTTAAGTTAATTACTCAATCAGAAAATTACACTAAAGGCATCTATATTAATACTGTTATTATGATAATTAATTATTCTTATAACTTATTATCATTCGTTGTCATTCATTACTTAATTAGTGGTTCTGTATATACAATCCGATTAAAAGTTTCCGACATTTAATTTACTTTGTCGTGTTGGATTACACGTCACAGACTTTGGACTGGATATCCTGATGGAGCGTGCACGCGCCACCAACTTCCCCTGGCTCATGTCCAACGTTTTGGATGCGGAGACCCGCCGTCTCTTGGCCGAGGGACAAGAATCCAAAGTTATTGATTGGAACGGCATCCGTGTTGGCTTGGTAAAGCTGCTGGATCACCCGTACTATCACTGCTAATCGATAGATAAGCGATACTATCAACGCGGAATCGTTTAGCTATCGATAGGAAGCTCAGTAGTTTGTTATGAATCGATTTCCTAACGTAACTTTCGATAGTTGAAAACTAGCGATTAGGTAAAACGATGTTTCCCATAGTCGTATTGATAGATATCGATTCAAAGTACTTATATATCGATTGTATGAATAGCACTATCGATTAGATATGAATGAGCAATCAATGTATGTTATGTTGGGGTGACAACTTAACTATCGATAGTTAATAAGATTATTCCGTAATCGATATAAACAAAGAATCAGTAGCGCGTCTATTCTTGTTTTAAATAAAAACAGGGTATAAAAATCAAGTTCTAAAGAGTCAGCACTTATAAGTAGCTCGTTAAACAGGTCGGCTTGGTGGAGAAGGAGTGGCTGGACACACTATCGGCCATCGATCCGGGTCACGTGGTCTACACCGACTTCGTGCAGTGCGGACGTCACTTGGCGCGTAAACTGCGTGACGAGGACAACTGTCAGCTGGTCATCGCCCTGACTCACATGAGGACACCCAATGACCTGCGCTTGGCCCGCGAGGTCGAGGAGATTGACCTGATCCTCGGTGGACATGACCACGTCGCTGAACAATACGAGGTATTCATTAAACTCTATCCCTCCTATTAGTTTAAACACTGAAGCATTTGGGTTAATGAGTGAATAGTATATACGTAACGTAACTATTGGGTAACTCTATAGTACATAACTGGTGCAGAACTAGTACATAAGCAGTACATAACCAGTACCACAGTATCATAAGTAGATCTACAAACATAACTCTAGTAGAAACAGCAAATTAGTTATAAATATTTAGTCCAATTTGTGACTTAACACGGTCGTTTAAGTACGTATTTCACTCATTTCAAGGCACTGAATCATGAACAGGATTCGTTACTATTTATTATTTTACTATATTACATAATTCTACTTGAGATATGACTCGATCAGTTAAAAGGTCAATGGCTCAATGTACTGAATCAATCACTTACCATATCTCAAAGTGACTTGAACGCAAAAATATAATACCTGACTTGATGTTTTCATAGATGATTCCCACAACTTTAAAAATAACTTCACTGTCTTAAAGACGATTGAATTAACCTCCGACATAACCTTCACCTTTGGTTAATGATTCAATGATTTGATTTTTACAACTAACTGATGGAATGACTCAACTCTGACTTTCTTGAATCACAAAATTAAGTTTTTAAAAATTGAAAAGGAATTCAAGAATCATTCTTATAGTTAACTTTCTAAATGACAGCAGTTTTCTTTTTCGATAAGAAAAGGTCGAAATTCTTACGTAACAGCTTCCGCTCGACAAGGGTTGACAATCGTGACGGCTTTTCCGCAAAACCGTTACGGAATTTTGCAAGTTAAAAAAAGGACAGACAATATCTCTGACCCAATTGACCGCGAGTCACGCGACTTTCCGAAAGGGTTTCACTAAAACCCTCAATTTCTAGACAAAAATTCGACGTTTGCGTGACCAGTATTGTTACCCTGCTCCTCCTTCGAATCAAACTTAATTCACTCAGTATTTTGGCTAATTATTTAGGTAGGTAATTGCAATAACGAGTAATGAATTGAATTAATTTTAATTTGCTTGAATTGCTTGTTTCTTAGATTGAAGGCCGCTATGTGATCAAGAGCGGGACCGACTTCCGGCAGTTCTCCTGCATCCGAGTGCAGCTGGGCG
This sequence comes from Leptestheria dahalacensis, assembly GCA_022114935.1. NCBI lineage: Eukaryota > Metazoa > Arthropoda > Branchiopoda > Diplostraca > Leptestheriidae > Leptestheria > Leptestheria dahalacensis. The sequence goes on from JAIQCU010000077.1 coordinate 21,762, forward strand.
AGCAGCCGAGCAGCAAGCCGGTGATCGATATCCAGCTTATTGATGTCACCTCCAAATTTGGCGAGGATCAACAACTAAAAGTTGTCCTCGATTCGTACAGCAGTAAGCCCAGACAAACATCCTAACGAGGCCTTTTACTCCCTTCCCCTTCCCCCATTATGACGTCATTAGTTATGGCAATTTAACGTGACGGCCTGGTGTGGTCACGAACGTTAATAATAAGAATAGTTAGTATAGATGAACAGGTGTTTATAGACAGACAAATAGGTAAACAGAGAGCTGCGCTGAGACGTACTCGGGTAGATAGATAGATATACAGAGAGATAGGTAGCTAATATATACAGAGAAAGTTATATGGGTAGATAGATAGACGCACAGACAGACCGACATGTACAGAGATAGGTAAACAGGCAGATATACGGGTAGGTACGGTAGATAGGTAAACAGATATTTAGCTAGAGAGATAGCTACCTACATATAGAGAAAGTCATATGGGTAGATAGATAGATAGATAGATAAATTGAACTTTAAAGTTATGTGGATAGATAGATTGGTAGATAGACACTGACAGACTGATAGATAGACAGATAGGTAGATGATAGATATGCAGGTTGATACATAGATAGATTTTTACATAGACAGATAAGTAGATAGTTAGATAGATAGACAGGCAGATAGATGGTTAGGTACGGAAGATAGGTAGATATTTAGATAGATAGGTAGCTACATACGTATAGAGAAAGGTATGGGCTGGTTGATACGTAGATAGGTTGTTAGATAGACAGATAAGTAGATAGTTAGATAGACAAATAGACAGCCAGATAATTGGATAGGTACGGTAGATAGATAGATAGATATTCATTATACGTACATAGAATTCTATGGGTGGACAGATAAAAGTTGATAGATAGAAAGATAGATAGACAGGCTGGTAGGTAGATAGATAGATAGATAGACAGACAGGTTGGTAGGTAGATTTACAATTAAATAGACGGATAATACACATGCGCCAATTACGACGACATAAACTGGCAAATTATTTTGGGGACAGATAGTTTGAGATCACCATAGTCGCTTCCATCGATTACTTAATCATAAGTTGATCATAGAACCTGGCAGTGCCGTCAAAACTGTACAGAATACCAATTAATTTAATTACTATTCATTAACTTTAAAATTAAATATTTCTTATTAACCCAGGCGTGATCAACGAAAAGATGACTGAAGTCCTCGGCAGTTTTGGAGTTCCACTGGACGGTCGCTTCTCGTCGGTGAGGACGATGGAAACCAACCTGGGCAACTTCGTCTGTGATATCATGGTAGCTGCTACAGAGGCCGACCTGGCGCTCCTCAATTCCGGCACCCTGCGCTCGGACCGCATCCACCCGGCCGGACCCTTCACTTTGGGAGATCTGACTAACATCCTGCCTATGCTGGATCCACTTCTCGTGCTGGAAATTACCGGTTATTATGGTTTTAGACGCTTAGAATGGATAGACAATCAGATAGATAGGTAGATATACAGGTAGATAGATAGATAGATAGATAGATAGATAGGCTTCTGTAGATAGCTAGATAGATAGAGAGATAAACAGATAGATAAACTTCTGTAGGTAGATAGATAGACAGATAGATAGATAGATAGACAGATTGATAAAATTTTGTAGATAGATAGATAGACAGATAGACAGATAGAGAGAAACACGGATCGATTGAGAGATAAAAAATAGGTAGATAAACAGATAGATAAATAAACAGACAGATATATAATATAATAAATAAACAGACAGATAGATAGATAGACTGATAGATAGAAAGATGGATCGATTGGTAGACAGACAGCTAGATAGATAGGTAGATAAAAAGATAGATAGATAGATAGATAGATAGATAGATAGATAGATAGATAGATAGATAGATAGATAGACATACAGATAGATCAACTCCTGTAGGTAGATAGATAGATAGACAGATAGATAGAAAGATTGATCGATTGAGAGATAGAAAGATAGGTAGATAGATAGATAGGTAGATAGACAGATAGATGGATAGATAGATAAATAAACAGACAGATAGATAGATAGATAGATGGATAGATACACACATAGATACACACACAGATACAAAGCCAGATAGGTAGATAGGCCGGTACACAGGTAAACATATATGTAAATAGACTTTGAATTCTGAATTGATGTACTTGTAATTTGTTATGTTGATATACATTCATTGTATTATATAATCATATTTGTGTCATGTAACATGTTTATTATATTCAATATATGTCTATGTTTATAATCATTAAAATTGAAATTATAAAATTAATATAAATATATCACAATTTCAGGCGAACAGCTACTGACCGCCTTGGAGAACGGAGTCTCTCAGTACCCCAAACTGGAAGGACGCTTCCCTCAAGTGTCTGGAGTCCAGTTCGCTTTCGATCCTACCCAGCCGCCGGGACGGCGAGTGGATCCTCGCTTTGTCCGCATCGGTGACGAGTACCTCGATCTAAACCAGAAGTATCGCATGGTCACCAAAGCGTACATGAAGGCCGGCAAGGACGGTTATGATGTCATCGCCAAGTGCAGAGTGTTGGTAATTGAATAGCTTTTTGATTGATAGATAGTGGTTAGGTAAACGGATCGATGGATAGATTGAGGGGTGAGTTGATAGATTTCACAGTTGCATATACAGGTAGGTAGACAGAGAGGTAGTTTGACGGAATAGCTTTTTGATTGACTGATGGATTCGGTTGATTGATAGATGGTTGGTTAGGTAAACGGATCGATGGATAGATTGATGGATGAGTTGATAGACTACACAGTTGCGTAGACAGATAGGTAGTTTGACGGATGGATAAACAAGACAGAACGATAGATGCATAGACAGATTGATAGGCAGGTTGATAGTTGTATAGGTAGCAGACAGATGAATGCATATATAGACGGCTGGATGGATAGTTAGGGATAGATTGGTAGACAGATGGCTAATAGATAGGTAAAAAGACAGATGAACAGATTCACAAACGGTTACATAGTTGGACTAGACAGACAGATAAATAGAGAAAGACAAACAGATGGACAGGTAGAGGTAATTGGACAGGTAGTTAAGTGGTTAGATAGGTAATTAGGATAATTAATTAAAGTGGATGGATACATGACCATAAAGAATGAGAATACATGGTTAGTCCAGATAGATGAATAATAGACAAACTGGTGTACCTACTAGTTGAATACCAGGTAGATAGACAGAAAGATGAATGGATAGATAGACGGATGGATAGATAGATAGATAGAAAAATGAATGGAAAGATAGATAGATGGATAGATAGAAAGATATATGAATAGATAGATAGACAGATGGATAGACATATAATGGATGGATAGACAGATGTTGATAGATAGATCGATAGATAGACAGATGGATAGATAGACAGATGTCGATAGATATAATGGATGGAAGAATGGACAGATAGACATATAAATAGATAGATAGATAGATAGATAGATAGATAGATAGATAGATAGATAGATAGATAGATAGATTGATGGATGGATGGATGGATATATCGATGGATTGATAGATAGGTGGGTGATTAGATAGACAGGTATAGACAGATGGATAGATAGGTAATTAACAAACTGGTAGATGTACCAGTTTAGATACCAGGTACATATATATAGATAAATGGATACAAGGATTGATAAATAGATAGATAGACCGATAGAGTAGATAGACAGATAATAGACAGGTAGATGTACAAGGAGACAAGTAATGTATTTACATAAACATTTACAAAAAAACAGGTACACCTATTAACATCTCTTATTGGTTTGTAGGTCGATGAAGAAGACTGCCCTGCTCTGTGTACGTCGGTGCAGAATCATTTCAGGTCCATTCAGACCCTGTGTGGCAAATTCAAACGCACTCGTCATCGTCAAAGTTTAGTTACTCTCTCTCGCAGGTTTCTGTCCAACTTTTTTATGTTTTTTGTTTCTCATTTTACTATTTTCCTTTCGTTTTTTTCCCTCTTTCCATTCATTCTCTTTTCCTTTTCTCCCAGTTTTCAGTCTGTTATTCTTTATTAGGTTTTCGTCTCTTTTTAGCCGCTTGATAATCAATAACCCCACGATATGTCAGATTCCAAAATTCGATGTTAGTTCTTTCTTAAGGGCGACTCGGTCAAAATTTCATCATGGAATTGGAATCAGGTGTATTGTCGGGGTGATTAGGTGGTGTCCAGCTTTTATTTTTTTGTTTGCGTGTTAACTATTTTTAATATTATTTGATTTCATCTTAATTTTATAAGTTATTTATTTATATCTGTACTCAATTCACCATTTCGTTTTGTTTTATTTCTTAAATTAAGTATTAGTTTTCTTCCATCAAAAATTAAATTCACCTTTCCGTCCATTCATTCATTCATTCATTCAATCAGACATTTAGACTAGCGCAAGCTGACTTCAAACCTTTCCCCTTTACAGGCACAGCGTGGTCAAGGCCCTGGACACGGACCACCCCATGGACGGCAGTCTCACCAGCAGCACCCGAGTCCGCCGCAAGAGTTCCGTCGAGGTTCCCAACCTGAGCATCGAAACGACGGAGAAACCGGTGCGGATGTCCAAACCGCCGCTGCGCAGGGAAGCCAGTCTCGACGAGATTGAATTCAGCTCGTGTAAACTGGAACCGACCGTCGAAGGGAGGATCAGGGTCATCGACGATGGGCTCAGATCCCAGCTGGAGAAGGAGAGGATCATCTGGGACTCGACTGCTACTCCCACCATCAGAGAATCCATTGAAATCTAAAAATAATTAGAAAACCTGTCCTGGAATTTCAGTCCTGGAACATTTTGTCCTGGAACTTTTAGCTGGAAATTCCAGGATTTCAAACGTAATAAAAAATTGACGTCCTAGTGGAACTTGGTGGAACATGGTGGATTCTGGTTAAAAGCAATCATATAATTAGCGAAATCCGTGGAATTCCACTGATGCTCCACTTTGCTCCACTTGTATCTGCCTGTTTAGGAGAAAAAATTCTAGAATTTATGGACTTTGAATTTTCTCGTCTGAATGTTTCCTTTCGAAAATGGAATTTACCAAAGTGTGTGGAACTAGTGGAATCGAACGAGTTCCACTAAATTCCACTCGGTTGTTAGATATTCCCCGTTTCCCTTTTTCTATCTGAATCTTTCTTCTTTTTCTTTTCGCTGAAATTTAAATCGGTTCTTCTCTCGTAGTATAGCGAATTGAAATATCAGCAGTGCACTAATTATTTATAATATTTTATTTAATTTATATTAAATGGCTAATTTTTTTTTGTAACTGGAATTGGATAATCCCGGTGGCCTTTTCTGTTTCCTTTTCATATTCTTTAAGTGAATTTTTAAGAAAAGTTAATTACTAAAATAATTAGTTATTGATTGTATTAGAAGAGTTATAGTTAAGAGTCTAAATTAGTTAAACAATAGATACTATTCCAGTGACCTTTGTTGTGATGCACTCTTGTACGCCCAGTAATAATTGTCAAGTGCAGAGAAAACCGAGTGAAATTGAATCTATACCAATGTCAGGCGAAGCGAGGAAATACACTTAAAGTTAAATGAATTAGATTTAACGTTTCGTTTCGTTATTCTGGTTAATTGCAAGTCAGTCGGAAATACGTGTTTAGAAATCAATAGCTATGATGTAATCAAGTGAACCAGGAGAAATCCACTATTTACCATCTGAATTTTAATCATTCAACTTGATGCTCATTGAAGTAAACATTCATAAAGTCTTTGAAGTCTGGCGGTTACTTGTCATCGCAAGACTTCAAGAACAAATAGTTTTTGCAGCATTTGGCAAATTTCCGTTGAACTCGACTCAGGGACAACATAAGCAAAGATGTGATCTTCTTAAAGTTATTTAAGTAAATTTTAAAGAATTAAGGTAATTCTATGTTTTAATATGACGTCTTCATGAATTACAGTTTATAATTGAAAAAGAAGATGGTTCCGTATACCGTAGTTAACCACCGGTTTGCCGTTTAGGAACAACCCGTACCAGCATGTAAACAACCAAGTCAACAAACGCTATAGTACTAAAGGTAGTAACATGAACTGGACTTTTACTTTAAAATTATTCTAAGTATGTTAAAAATGCCCATTAAGTACGTAAGTACTTCTTAACGTTTACTAATTAAACAGTGAAAACGATACAGAAGTAACTGATATGCGATAACTTGAGTATAGGCTTTTCAAATTTGCCCATGTGCAATTTCAAACTGTTCAGTTCCAGCTGATAGTTACAGTTTGTTTTACAATCCAATGTCAAGTCGTTTCAAGTAGCCATAAAGTTACTTGGTGATTTGTGTGCAGCTCGAGTCCTTCTAGAACAACTCCGACGACGTTCGCCAATACAGGGTTAATCTAACATAACGTGACCGTTTATAACGCAGCTTCTGGAAAAAGGTACTGCGGGGGATTCACTCGTGGCCTCTGTACGGAATGTAGCGATTGCTTATGTAGTGGTTTCTTTCAGGGGCTGTGTACTTAACGAGTAAGCCAAGATGAACAGTTTGCGTCGGTAGACTTTACTTCGCTAAAAGAACTTGTATTAGCCTTCATGCAAACCTTGATAATATAATCAACTCCTGTAAAGTGCATTCAGCTAAGATTTCATCACAGGTAACTTCTTCGAAGGCAACTTATACAATCCCGAACTCTGCATTACATTGAACGTACTTGACTTGTAGCACTAATTCTGAGTTAGCGCGGTATCTGATATAGTCTGTATAGCCTGTCGCTAAGGGTCGTCCAAGCCTCTGTCGATAGTCGAGTGGGAAATTTCATTGTAATGCTTCACAGTTCTATATATCATTGGCTATGCGCATATATCTTAACCCAGTTTTCTTCTTGCTCTTTTCTCCAATCCAGGTGTCGAAAGACTGAACCCGAGGTTTCAGTAGCCCCCGAGATCTACTCCGTGCCCGAGAGAACGCGTCGAACACTGCCCCGCTCCTTGTTTACATTTATCTACTTCCCCTGCCGTTATCCTTTCAAAGTTTGATTGATTCTCTGGTTCGTTTAGCAATACCTTATGCCGAGGCTAAGAAGGCGGGAAATAATAAACGATCATGTCTAATTGCAATTCGTATATTCTCGTCAATTCATTCGACATTTTGACTCGACTATAAACCTAAAGCACGAAACTTACCTCAACAGTCGCACGCGAAGTCACTCTCGGCGCCAAAGCCTTTGTTAAAACAGAAATTTAAGAAAATAATAAACCGTTTTAAAAATCAGTACAATAAGATAACGCACACTACTTAATGTTGATTAGTAAGTTTGACAACGATTACATGACTTGATTAAAGTTAAATAACCAACTTAGGGGCGTGAAGATGCAGTAGGAGGTTTTCGCAAGGGTCTGTAAGCTGTCCTGCTGGTGTAGCGGTTAGGTGGTCGGGCTGCGGATGGACGGAGATTGGTAAGTCAGTGGGCGCGTCGGTTCGAGTCACGGTGGCCGCGTTGCCCCAGTCCTTTCCTTTCGAAATCCTTCCAACAATCCCTTCCGTCGACACCGTGACATCAGCAGTTCCGCGTCGGGTAAAAATGACAGCTTTTTGCTTTTGCATATTCAACGAGAAAAAATTAAAACAACCCTCTAAACCCTCGGTTACTCGGAAATCTTTAATTACATTCATAAAATTTTATGTCGAACGTGTATTTTTTTCATTTAAAATCTCATTCAACACAATACGACAGAGAGGCACTGAACTTAAGATAAACAAACGTCATCCGTCAGCATAAGCAGCATTTCCACCGGATGGCCACCGACCTATACAAAAAAACAATGAGCAGATTATACTTAACAACTGTATTACTCGCTTAACTTCAGTACTTAGTTTCTCACGAATAAACTCTATATTTGGACAATCTATTACAGTCGATCAACCTGGGTCCAAACCTAGAAGATAACTAGTCATAATGTAGTTTAACATTCTTTATCTCTTAAGGTATAAGATATTATGACGTCAGTCACGTGACCCTTCGATAAGACTCTATAGGCTTCATACACTCGCTCTTTTGATGTCGTGAAATTGTCCCAAAAGACTGAATTTGGCCAAACTAATGAACCGATGAAAACGAAACTTGGCGAATGCATCAAGTACAACTAGGTTTACATTCACACGTTTGAAAATTCAGAAGCAGTGAGTAATCAACGTTTCCCCAGCATACATAGCGGTCATAGTATTAATGTCATTGGAAATAACAAATAGATTGAGTACATCAAACGATTAGATTAACTCAATCCTTAGAATCATACAACTGAGGGCTCAATCAGACACTCTGCCACGGCAAGATTCCCTCTACTGTAGGGCCTGTGCGGCGGACGAAAACAAAACCCGCGACTGGGATATGTAAATTATTCAAACTTGCAACCTTAGTCTCTTGGTTTCACATTTTTGCTTAGAGGCACTACCAATTTACTCAATTTAAAACAGATTCCGAAGTAGCAGTTACTTACTGTCACTCGACGAAAATGCGGCCATGACGCGGGACGCGGCACCGACCCGTCTTGATTCAGCCTCGTAACAGAACGAGCAAGTGCAGGCGAGTCCCTGGTGTCGAGTCCGCAACTCCTCGGTCACTCCATGACTTTTGGTCCTTGAGAGCGGGGCCGAGACTTAAACGTCTCGATTCTCTAACCGGTTAATTCGTTCTGTGCCGCATCGTCGACCTAAATATGATAAAATATTCTTATATGATGGACCCTGACTGCTGGTACAAAGTCAGCAAGAATATGATGTTGGGCACTTCAAACTGGGCATTAAACAACCACTGATTGGCAGATTAGCAGTTTTTGAGAACGGGAGGTCAAACTATATGACCCCGTCATTTGTACTCGAACTAAGGGTAATTGTCTACGAAATGCACTTTTGATCACTCAAGCTAATTATTATACTAAACATATTAACGGCAATTAACTTAATTATTGCGTGAAATGTACTTTACCTTGCGACTTAAGTCAAGAACGACGTGGAACCAGCCCAAGATTTCTAGACTATTAGGTTGGCCCGTCCGGCTCCGGGCCGGGGCTCTCAGGGGAGTATCAATTGACCCAAGGCAGTGACGTCAGCACAAGGCCAGAAAGCGCGGGAAGTCAGCTTTGTTAATGCGATTTCCTTCTCAGCTCTGCCAGTTTTCTTCTGTTAGCCATTCCAAAAGGTCGAAAATTCGTTTATACATGTTTTACCTTCTTAACCATAATTTGTGTATCACTGGACNTTTATGTAATGTGTAACTTTGTTCAGGCTTTGAAATAAACTGCTTGCATTACGAAATTTCCATGTGGCGCTATACAGTAAGTTAAGTCCCTGGCCTTGCTGTGACGTCAGTTGCCGCAGGGGTCCCTAGGGACAGACCCGGACGGACCAACCTAATAGTCTAGAAATCTTGGAACCAGCCTCAGCAAAACAAAGCAGACTACGGGATGGATTTCACTGCATCGCCATCTAGCGACAAAAAGAGGAACTACATTCAACTTTTGATCATTCACGTGTACCAGCTTTAACCAAATCTTTAACAGTTAAGTCAAGTCCTTAAAGATAAGATTAATCTAATCATGTAATTAATCTATAGTTGAACGTAACTGTCTGGCGGTTGAATACAAATCTTTAATGTCGTCAAATTTACAGCTAAATTGCATTAATTTAAACGAAGGTTGTTCCTGTTCGATAGATCGATGCATTTCGGCTTCAGAATATCGTGTCGTTAACAGTTATTATTATCATTAGTACTTACGTAATTACTGGTTGCTTAATTACTTACTAAACTGTGTAAGGGGCTTTAACAACTTTCTAAACTAACCTAATTCTTATGCAAATCCAATTATATTATCACATTGAGTTTTGAACTATCCGCCTTGTTTTAGTTATAGATTAAGCAGTGCTAGATATTAACTCGAAATGGAGGATGATGAAAGCTAAATAATCGATATCTTGCACCAAACAGAGCGTGTTAAATTCGAGACAGGAGAAGTGCTCTTATTTTCACCTCGCTGACTATCGCCCCTCGGTGAAAGTAATTGGTGCGTGTCTATTGGTCGTGTTCCCGTTTAAGAGGAAGCGAGAAATACAATTCTATTGTGATTCTGACCAATCAGTAAATTCTAGGTGTAATACCGATCAAGTTGTAACATTTTTGGTGAAAAATTTTGGGGAAAGATATTTTTGCCTATTTAAAGCAGACAGGTAAATGGTTGGATAAACAGGCGATACGCACATGGATAGACAAATAGATAGATAGACAGATAGATCGATAGATAGATAGATAGATGGATGGATAGACGGATAGATAGATAGATAGATAAATAGATAGATAGGTACGTTGTTAGGTAGATAGATAGATAATATAAATAGATAGACAGACATATTGTACTACACTAGTAGACAGATAAGACAGATACATAGATATGTAGATAGATAGATAGATAGATAGATAGATAGATAGATAGATAGATAGATAGATAGATAGATAGATACATAGATAGATAGATAGATAGGCAGACAGACAGACAGACAGTTACATACATAAATGAATAATTCGAACGACAGGTAGATAGATTCCAAGTTGAATTCGTAACGTTCTCGGCAGATGGCGTTAACCGGCAACAGGTTCGATCGGCTTACTATTTGCCCTACGGCCATTTAACGTCACCAACCGTCACTAATTCCTTTAACATCTAAGTAAACTATACTAAACTAAAGAATGTATTAATTTTCAATCAACCGAGGCACGACATCGACGTATAGTTCGTTAACCAATAACCTTACTAATCAACTTTCTAAATCGAAATTAGTTTTGTTAAAGTTAAAGGTATCTCTCCAGATGGCGAAAACGGGAAATCCTAATTACTCTCAATACTCGAGTACACATCAAACAAGCAAAAGAATTCAAGTACGATAGTCACGTGACTTTATGACGTCATACTCACGTGACTTGTTAATGTTCAATCACAGTCTTTACTCTGATTGACTGGAATAAAAACATCTTCTTATCTACGAAAGAAAACCTCATGCAAAGAGATACTCATTACAACCAGCGCTTCTTCTTAATGAATCACGCGGTTGCCATGGTAACCATACGAAAGCACGATATACAATCTTGTTCAAAGTGATCTGATACCACCTCTGCCCACGCCAGCAAGGAGGAAAAACAGTCCTGGAGAAAGTAATCAAGGAGGAAATCAATAGCGTTCCATTCTAACCTATATTGACAATAGCATGCGGGTTGTTATGCTCATTAACAGTTTTAACATGCGCTTATGTAAACAAGACGCATACTACTTGATTAGATTAGTATTAACTTTACAATGATAACGATATATTCAAAAGAAACACAGATTAGGCAACCTTGACCTGAGGCTATAAATAGATTTAATCTGATGTGCATAACTTGAGTGAATGAAGGAAACCTTTCAATGTGGATAAACAAACGAGAAGAAGCCATTTTGATTCGCTTTCAGTGAGTCTTCACGTCGGTATTCCATTACTCAGTTTCTAGCGAACCCTCACCCTTCTATAATATTTAATTTAATGCAGTTAAAATGAGTGTACTAATTATAATTCAGGAATGAATTCAGGAAGTTTTTTTAAAAAGGAAAATAACTTGGCGCTCGTTTTAACCCGCGTTCCGGTTTGGCTTCAGTCCAAAGAAACAGCAACACCTACGAGCTGATTGGTCTGTTTAGTGGCTTTTTCAGCAGTCACGTGATGCACAAATGACGTCAGCGCGATCATCACCTGATTTGTTTTACCTCAGTAGGAATTTGTATCACAAGATTTGAATTTCCCGCGCTTTTTTGGCGCGCTGGAAAGTATGAGAATTTGGTGGATTCCTATTGGTGGGTTCGGAGTCACGTGACCGATTTGAATAACGTTATCGCGGGCTTTTCACTCCTTTTCAATGATGTAAAGAAAAGCGCTTTTGATTAGTTGTCCAAATTAGTTTCATTGTGGCACGTGATCTGCCGATGACGTCATCGACAGGTGCCTTAGTTTCTATTTACCTATCTGTCTATCTCTCTTTATATGTATCTGTCTATCTACCCATCGATATATCTACCTATCTATCCATCTATCCATCCATCCATCCATCTATCTGTCTATCTATCTATCCATCTGTCATATCTATCTATCTACCTACCTATATATATCTACCTATCTATCTATCTATCTATCTATCTATCTACCTCTCCATCTACCTATACTATCCATCCATCTATCTATCTATCTATTTATCTATCTATCTGTCTATCTATCCATCTATCTGTCTATCCATCTACCTATCCATCGACACGTGACGTAAGCACGTAACACTGAAGAAGACCGAAACCGAAAGGGAGTCCAAACACCTACGCATTGATTGTATTGGGTCTTTCCCTTGCTAAGGTCACGTGACTAGTGACGCAACCTTCAAGTTTTTTTACTTATTATTATTTTTATTATTTTCGTTTCTTTTCCCTTTCAGGCTCGTGTATCCTTGGCCGTGCGTTTTGTCCCGTAGCCTTTGCTAACTAACTATTCATCTATGTATCTATCCGTCTAACTATCCGTCTATCTGTTCCAACTATCGGCAGGTGGCATAACACTGGAAGTTGGTGTACTCAGCAACTTTAAAACTGGAACGCCCTGAGTACGGGTCTTTCCATGATGAAGGTCACGTGACTAGTGACGTCACCTTCAAGTCACGTGACACCCATTTCATTCTTGTTTTTTTTTTTTTTACTTTTTTTATATTTCTGCGCTTGTTGACCCTTGCGGGCTTCTGTATCCTTGGCCGGGAGGAAGGCGATGATTCGTGCGTTTTGTCCCGTAGCCTTTGCTAACTACAAGGGTCCGCGTAATTGAAAGGAAAGTAGGTTGCTCGCTTGCTTGCACGACTGAGGCAAAGGGAAAAGTTTTGAGCCCACAAGGCGAGACAGTCGCTTGAAGATCAGTCGCGTCCTGGCTAAGCTGCTGCTTCGGCGATCGTTCTTTTCTGTAGTTCCCTCGTCCTGTTGAATATTACGTAAGTATACAGGATTTTGCGTTTGAATATCAATCATTCTGCTATTGCATTAACTTAAGTATGCTAATAATCTTACCTTTGTGAACTCTGTGAACTGTAGTCAATGGTATGCGAGCGACCATCGATGAATTTTAATTAGAAAAATGCTCAGATATTAATTTATGTAGTTATTCGTTTACTATTATGTTGATTAGTTATATAATATAGTAGTCTGGTATTTTCAGGTCAAGTTTAACTGATCATTTCAAGGGTTAGTGGCCATGTTCATTGTATATTTAACGCTCCATAAAACAAGAAATACCGTTTTGAGAGCAAAATAAATAAAACTAGGGTGTCATTGAAAAGGAAAATTCACCGTTACTGACGAGAAAATGGGACAAAATGGATTTCTCTGTGCTCTTTTCCCAACTATCGGTACAGTTTCCTTAACTATCGATCAGTTTTTTTAAAGTAATCGATAGCTAATAAGATATCAATTTTTTAAAAGAAAATAGTACGAATTTTTGTCGTCTGCTATTTGCACCTGCAAGGAATTTGTGCTGTGCACATAAATAGGTACGAGGTAAACTTGTGTGTTTTTTTTTAAAATAACAATATCGTTTTTTGATTTGTGAATCTAAAATTAACATCTGTACTTGGTACTTAATGGTTATTCTGTAAAAGTAATTAAATTAAGCGACACAATGGGGCTTTATTTAAAGAATATAATAGAGGCGTTCCATTCATTTCTAAGATCGCTTTATCTTAAAGTAAACATTGCACCTGTTAAGTGACGCAAGTAGCAGAGGGATGGCTTTTAAATGCGTGCATTGTTTAACGAAATCTGTTGGCCATTTGTCATTTCAGGCAGGGCACGGGATTGCGTAAGTGCCCGTTCAAGGTCGGACTCGCGGGATAACTTCTGTGGCGGAACCTCTTCAAGAGTAATTCATATTTATAAAATTTCTAAACCAAATGTTTCATTTACGTGTTGATCGAATAGGCGCAGAAATGTGTCCACTGTGGCCGCTTCATATTCTTTTACTTTACGTCTTGTGCCTGGCCCCACTATTGGTGCTCGGGCAAGGCCTTTTCGTCTCTGGTGGCATAAAAAAACTCAACGTCAACTACAGCCAGGAGATTTATGAGAAGATCACCGAGGGAAAGAGCAAGATTGTCGAGCTATCCATCAACAACTTGGATGAGTTCTCCGATCTCAAGAACGCTGAGATAGAAATAACCAATGCGGACCCAGAAATAGCTGAGGTGTGGACGCCCGAAACGTTCTACCTGAACTCATCGGCCGACTTTTACCAAAACTGGAAGAACTCGTTCAACCTGACGGGCAAGTTTCTCGGCTACTCGAAGATCGCCGTCAGGATCCTGCACGCCAAGAATGGGACATCGTCGTCGGAGAGGGAGGTCGTGGCCGAGTCGGAGCCCGTCGGGTACTCGGTCACCCGCGAGCACCGCGCCATCGACAAGGCTTTTTCGTACACCGTCGCCATCCTTGTCTCAGTCGCGTTCATCAACATGGGGTGCTCTCTCGACCTCAATGTCGTCAAAGCTACGCTGAAGAAACCTGTTGGGCCGATTATAGGATTCGTCTGCCAGTATTTATTCATGCCGTTGGTAATTATTCCTTCAGTTTTAAAAGGTAATTCTTAACGGCTTTTCGTCATTTTTTTGGTATTTAGTGCGCTTTCGGACTAGCCAAGTTACTGCTGGCGCACAACGCAGCGCTCCAATTGGGTCTCTTCGTGACTGGCTGCAGTCCGGGCGGTGGCGGGTCGAACATGTGGACCTTCGTCCTCGGCGGAAACTTGCATTTGAGCATCACCATGACTTGTATCAGCACTCTGGCGGCCTTTGGTAAATTACAATATTTCTAATTGAAATCTGAAATGATCATATTAAATTTAACTAATTCAACTTGCTTCTAGCCATGATGCCAGTGTGGACCATGACCCTAGGTCGCCTAGTTTTCACCGATAGTGCGATCGTTGTACCGTATAGTAAGATTGCTACCATAGCTGCTGGTTTGGCCATACCTCTCGTGGTAACTAGCATTTCTTATTCCCTTTTTTTAAATATTTAAATAAATTAGATACTTATAGATTACTTTTATATTTAATATATTTATATCTCTATTCATAATCTAAAATTAAATTCATCAATGAATTAAATAAGGTTTTGTGTTTTAATTTTAGATTGGTATCGGCATCAGGAGATTATTCCCCAAAGCCGGAGCTTTTTTAGTGAAAATGCTGAAACCCATCGCCGGAGTTTTCATCCTGGTCATCATCGGTTTCGGTGTTTACGCCAACCTCTACATGTTCAAGCTGATGGACTGGAGGGTACATCATGTTCTATCTATCTACATATCTATCTGTCTATCTATTTATCTAACTATCTGACCAGCCGTCTATGTATCTGTTGAACTATCTGTCTGTATGTCCTATCCTATCTATCTATCTATCTACTTACCTGTCTATTTCCAGTCTGTCTATCTAATCTATCTAATCTAGCAGTCTATTTATATGTCTATCTACCCTATCTATCTAATCTGTTTATAAATCTGTCTGTCCACCTATCCGTCTACCTATTCACCCATCTATCTGAATAAATCTCTCTCATCTTATTAAGTAATAATTTAATATCATTTGACTCAAATTTCATTAATTATTAATTTTTAAATTGTTATTTTTTAGATTAGTGTTAATTACCTTTTTAATTACAGGTTCTCCTAGCCGGAATGCTGCTTCCCTGGCTGGGCTACGCCTTCGGCGCCGGGGCCTCTGCAATCCTCCGTCAACCGTGGCCGGACGCTCTGGCCGTCGCCATAGAAACGGGAGTCCAAAACACGGGAATCGCCATTTTCATCCTGCGATTCACACTGGAGCAGCCGGCGGCTGACATCAACACGGCTGTTCCCGTAGCCGTGGCTCTGATGACACCGATCCCGCTGCTGTTGATGTGGGTCCTGCAGAGAATGATTCTCCCGCGCCTGGGATTCTGTCAAGATTCTTCCGAGGATTCTAGCTGCGAGGATGAGAAGAAGATTAAGAATCTCGGCGACGCGCGCAATATATCCAGTATTGAAAAGCTACTGCCCAATAACAATGTCGATGGAGTGACTGTCGCTTCCGTCCATGTCTTCGCCGATGATTAGAATGTCGAATTACGGAGATTAATGTTCAGTTTGTTGCAGGATCCCCATTTTATTGAAAAAATTTCTTGGTGGTTGGTCTTTTTTTGTCGATATAGTTAATTAATCGATTGATGAAATGTCGATTAGTTATTCCTTTAAGTTATAATTGGAAGTCAGTAATTATCTGGAGATCTGTTCTTTTGTAACAGTGGAAAAAGAAATACATAGTATCGTGATGCATGGAATCGTACGAGTTTCGAATCACGTGGTCGTTTTGAGTTTGAGAGAGGAAAATCTGTATTTCGACTTGTAAGTGGTCGAGTCAAAACTGCCATCAAAGCCTTGCTCCTCGAGAGGAGGGAGAAATTAGACGGGCAAATAATGAATTGAGATAAAGAGAGGAGGGACATAACAAATTGTTGATTTTCTTTCCTTTTTTTGTTTGTTTTTAAGGGCAGCGCAATACAAATCACACGTTAATTTGCGTCAGCATGTACGCTTTAGTTGTGCAAGCCCAACCGGAAGATGTCGTGCTGGAGGAAAAACGAGTCGGCGATGGGCTTGAGAACGAACGTCTGGGAAAACGAGTGCGGGGGGTCGTCGTCCGTCTTCAATTGGCCGAGGACGTTGATGAGGACGCCCCCATCAAACATCGGCTGGCAATCGATAGCTGTGATTAAGTGCTGGATCTTCTGGAACGTTAAGCTCTGTGAAAGAGAAAAGACGTGTATACGTTAACAAGACTAAGTCTTGTCCGTGTACGGATGCCCGATACGACTTACATTGAACTTTTCCATAATCCTAACGGCTCCCTGAATCTGCTGGCCTTCAAACGTCATCAGCGACGAATCAGCCTATAACGCGGGATAATCAACGAGGACATTGATTAATCGAATGCGAGGGTTTCAAACAGCGTGGGCTTTGGCTACATACATTATAAAAACTTAGCAGGTTTTGTCTTTGAAGAGCGTCGTCAAAGAACGCGTAGTACTGCTGTGCAAAGCTCTTTCCAATGACGTCGTACTGAGGGTTAAGTGCCATTCTTCTTCGTGTCACGGCAGAACCTTCTAAAATCGGATATTAGTATCAGAATGCGAGAAATCTATTTCATATTATAGTAATTTTGAATGATTCAAACCTTTATAATGGGCTGCAGACGGGTTGTTGGCCGTTATTATGACCAGGAACCGAAATGTGCTGCCAGTGGCGAGATGAATCGAATCTAGTAGGTTCCGAGCGGGTTCTGGCACCTACCAATAGGTGGCGGCCTTTCATAAGTGAGACAACCAATAGGTGGCGATCTTTCAGTTCCCGTTGAACCAATAACTAATGCCATTAAACGTCGCGTAACCAATAGACAGCATCCTTGTTATCCTCTCAAGCATTCATAGCAAATATCTAGGAGACTAGCCAGACTAGCTAACCGAACAGTTCATAAGTCCGGTATAATGAGCATTCCGAGGGTTCAAAGCTGAATGCAGCAACAATAATACCTTCATTTGTCACTAGAGGGTGGGCTATTAGAACAAATTCAACCGCTCACAATGAAGAGGAGGCGGGGCTTGCTTCACCCAGCCAATCATCGTCCTCTGTGTGACATTCGAATGCTCTTAGTCTTGGTGTTAATTTTTAAAACCTTATTTTAGTTTTAATCATCAGCAATGAATTAGGTCATCATTCCTATCCTAGTTGTGCTAATTAACTTTGATAGTTTAATTTTTTCCAGACGTTAAGCGGTATGCTTCTGCCCTGTTCCTGTAGATGGTGCGTGCCATTAGCTGATAAACACGTCGTCTGCTGTTTCACGAGTATCACCGGGGTTATATAGTTGTGATTATTAAACCCGGACCAACAGAATGAAACTCAAATTAGACATCCTTCAGCTTGGTGTTATTTTTCGTAAGTTGTGTTCAATCCAGATCATCACTTCCCACTTTTTGAAATTAAAAAACCATTAGTTAAATGACCATAACTAAATTAAGTGTTGTTTTCTTCTCTCTTTAGGGCACTACACCACACATTCAGCCACCAAAATCAAAGCATCCTTACCCGAATCTCGAAAGCGTGTACTCAAGCTGTTTGACGATGAAGTCAAGCGACAGCAGGCTCTGGTCACACGAGTCGAAAAAATCGAAGTCAAGTACGAAGGGGTCCCCGAAAACGCGACACTCGTCATGAACAAGGGCATCTCGACACCATACAATTGCGCTCAGCGTACTATAATATTTAATACCATACCAAATGAAAGAAATTTTATGAAAATCTTATTCATGGGGACAATTTAGATATTGGCGAAATGTTGATGAAGAGGTCAGTGGTGGCCGAAGTCAACGGTGAGCTCTGGGACATGCACCGACCGTTAGAAACAGACTGCACACTCAAGCTGTTGAACCCCAAGGTCGAGGACCAACACTACGCTGCATTAGTCAACAAGACGTTCTGGAGGAGTTGCAGTTTCCTCCTCGGGGCTGCCGTTTCCAATGCATTCAAGGAAGACGTCTCCGTCGTGCTGCACAGTTTTCCGAGTCCGAACGGTACCTCGAACAGTCAGCTTTCTTACCTGTGTGATTCATATTTTGTACAATTCTGTAACAGTGAGGAGCGGGAGCTTTGTATACGACATGGACCTGAGCCTGCCTGACTGGAAACCAACTACAGTAAAGTTAAACCGTATGTGGTGTACGTTACATCAAACTTAATTTTAACTCAAAACGTGAAGGATGAATTACGGCAACTCTCCGCGGCTTTCGTCAAATTTTGCGCTCAGAATGACCACGTCCAGCGTCTGGACATCGGCAGGTCCCTCGCGCTAGAGATGTTCCAGGACAACGAGCACAAACGGCAGCAGATTCCGCAGATCGCGGCACAGTCGCCCAGCGGGGACAATGTGACTGTCTACCGCATTGGTATTGATATTGTATTATATCATTATATTGACGTATTATGTGGCGATTCGATTCAGATTTAAAAACCAGCTAATGGTTAATGTGTTTTTCGTGTAGGTGACCATTTGGACATCAGTCGAGGCCCGATGATTGCTTCGTCCCATTTCGTCGGACGATCTGCTGTCACTGCAGTAATTTGCCTGTCTCCTTTGTTATTCGATAGTTTATCAATCAACCAATAACCTTGTATGAATTTTGTAATATAAGGAACTATTACACATTGTCATTTCTCGTTAGGTACACAAATTGTGCCCTACTCCCCTCGGCGCTTTGTTTCGATTCCAGGGAGTCGCACTTCCTTCGGAATTCTACGTAACTCTATCTTGATTATTTTATACACAAACATTATTGTTTAATCGATCTGTTTATTTTCAGATGAACCATTTTGCGTTTGATGTTGTCCTGCAGCGAGCCTGTCAACTGGTAACTAAGAATTACTTTAATGTAGTGAATAACACGTATTTCAGTTTGATAAATGATTTAATTCATAGAATCCCGCCAGAATACCGGAAGTCGGTACCGCCGCGACGGGGACTAATTGAAATATAATTTTGTCAAAAATGAATTAAAACTTGATTTTCACAAGCTCTTGTAGACCCAAATAAGAAATAAACACCTTAGTAAGAAGTTGATTATTATTTAAACATAACTGAAGTTACATGAAATTACACAAGTGGTATGAAAAGAGATTAAAGATAAAGCGAAATAAGGTCAAGGAGAAACCCGAGGCAGTATAGCTTTCTTTTAGCGCTGTCACGTAACAACAAAGGTGAAAAGGTCGATTACGTGAAAGAGTAACCGGTTACTATGTGGTACCGAGTAACCGTTTCCGAGTTACTCCTTTCGTATATTCATATCAGTTTGTACTTTGTAAATACAAATAACGGATAGCAGCCAAAGTTATTATATTTTCATTGAAGACGATAATGTTTAATGAATACCAACTTACAATTTATGGGTAACCGTACTCCTGTACGACAAAATTCGCATGTTCATATTCGAAGGTCATGCACGTCTACTTGCACGTTGTCGCAAGTAATTATTTGATTCATCCGGAGCAATCGGTTAGTATCCGTTACCTAGTATAGTTACTTCTATGTAGAAATAGTACAACGCTTGAATCTGAATACGGGTAGGATTGCGAAAACGGTAATCAGGTACTCATCATAAAAATAAAGTAATCATATTGTACTCATAAAGGAACCGGTACCTTATAAGAAGGCACGTTGGACTCGGATCGAACTCTCGTGTCCTCCGCATGTGAGTTGTGATGCCAGCTCCTGGTGTTGGAGACCGTAACCGAGCACGTTTTCTCTTGAAAAACAAGCTCCGGCAGCAATTTGTCATTTGCAAACCTCATAGCGGTCTTTTCAACGGCAAAATGCCCAACATCAAAGTTTTCAGCGGCTCCTCTCACCCTGACCTGGCACAAAAGATCGTCGATCGTCTAGGCATCGACCTCGGCAAGGTCGTCGCCAAGAAGTTCTCCAACCTTGAGACAAAGTAACACGTTTTGCTTTTTTAATTTGCTGCATTTTTGAAATAACGGGTTACGTGAAATTCCAGTGTAGAGATTGGAGAATCGGTTCGAGGAGAGGACGTGTACATCGTCCAGAGTGGCAGCGGGGAGATCAACGACAACCTGATGGAGATGCTCATCATGATCAACGCCTGCAAAATCGCCTCGGCCTCGCGTGTCACGGCCGTCATCCCGTGCTTCCCATACGCCCGCCAGGACAAGAAGGACAAAGTACTACTTATAGTTTTTCCCCACAGCGTTCTCGTATATTTCTATTAAAATTGCAATAACTCGGTGGTGCAGAGTCGAGCCCCAATCTCGGCCAAGCTGGTGGCGAACATGCTGAGCGTCTCGGGTGCTGATCACATCATCACCATGGACCTGCACGCCTCGCAGATCCAGGGCTTCTTCGACATCCCCGTTGACAACCTGTATGCCGAGCCAGCTGTTCTCAAGTGGATCAAGGAGAACATTCCAGACTGGCGTAATTCGATCATCGTCTCGCCCGATGCCGGAGGTGCCAAAAGGTAATCCGAGGAAGAGTGTCACCATAACTCGAAAATGGAGAAGTTTCTAAACAAAGGGAATTTCGAGATTCAAATGTTCTTTTTTGTTAATTTTTTCAGGGTAACGTCTATCGCAGATCGTCTCAACGTAGAGTTTGCCCTCATTCACAAAGAACGCAAGAAGGCTAACGAGGTCGCCGCGATGGTCCTGGTCGGAGATGTTAAGGACCGCGTGGCCATTCTGGTCGACGACATGGCCGACACTTGCGGAACGATCTGCCACGCTGCAGACAAGTAATATCCGCACTACAGTTTTGGTCGAGTCGATCATTAACCGTGTTTTCTCGCAGGTTGCTCGAGGCTGGTGCCACCAAGGTGTACGCCATCTTGACTCACGGAATCTTTTCGGGACCGGCCATCTCCCGCATCAACAACGCCTGCTTTGAGGCTGTCGTGGTGACCAACACAATTCCGCAGGACCGACACATGAAGGAGTGTCCCAAGATTCAGGTGTGTTGTGTGCTGCGACACTCGTCGACACTCGAGCGTGACTAAACTTTTCTCTTTCGTTCAGGTTATCGACGTGTCGATGATGTTTGCTGAAGCCGTTCGCCGTACCCACAATGGAGAATCCGTCTCGTATTTATTCTCCAACGTTCCCTATTAGTTTGTTTTTCAACTTAGCCTGATAGAGTTTATCGAACGAGATGGAAAAAACCCTCAAACAACGGCTTGCTGTAAGACCCATAAGAAGATTATGAATGGCAATCAACATTTACTACTATCGTCGCATAGGAGAGATTTAGTTTGTTTAGCTCTGAAAACTTTTCATTAATTCCCAACATTTTTGAATTTTGGTTTCTTTACCCCGCACTCCCCTCCGTCGGTTGATATACATTCCGTGTAGTTGCGTGTGGCTTGAAAAATGACAAAAGGAGAATTGAAAAATGTACACAAAATGTACACCGTGTGCCATACAATGGTTTAGATTCATTCACTTTTGTGTGTAATTGGAAATTCAACAGTTACAGTTCGTTGTGATTATCTATTATCATTATCAATAGTAAATCAATGCTACTTATGTTAATCATCTTTGAGCATATGTACAAGTAGATATCCGCCTTCGAAATTCGGCGATGCATCGTGGTTTACATATCCAATGGCGGAACAAAGGGAAAATTCTATTGGTCGACAGGGTGAACATGACGTCAGAGGCCGGCCAACAATGGCTGCCGCTCTATTCTTGACGCTGCATCACCGGTTCCCATACGAACTACAGGACCAGCGCATCTCTACTTTTAAATATACTCGAAAATTATGTTATGATTAAATATAACAATAACAAGTAAAGGATATGCATAACAATCTGCCGCAGTTAGGCGGGTGGAGGTGGCGGTAGCAACGGTCGAATGGCGTTCGATGCATAACCGACCTCGCAAATGAAGTTGGTTGGTACATTGCAGGGCGTATCGTCCCAACGACCGTCCGGGTAAGCGATAGCTACGCACTGTTCGATACCGGCGCTAATGGCGCTAGGTTCCCCAATTTTCCAGAATCCTCCAGCGCCGTTAAGACTTATGGTCTGACCACTGGGGATCCAAATGTAGTTTTGAAATGTCGATTTTTTGTAACCAGAAGTGAAGAAAGTCACTCCGCTCTGCGTACCTGTACAGATTTAGCGGTTAGTTTTTTCTTTACATCCTATTATGCTCATGGAAATGTACACTTACCTAAAAGGGTTAACAGGTCGGCCATGGCCGACGCTTCGCCTAGGGTCTCTAGGCTGACTAGACCGTCAAAACCTGCAGCTTCGCAGAAACTGCGTGCAGAAGTGTAATTGTGCTGCAACAAATTACGTTTTCATAAATAATTGTATCTGTATAATGTTACGCAAGTCACTTATACCGTGATGCCCGTGAAGAAACAGTAGCACTGAGTTCCGATACGTCTGCAGGGGGCGGTCGTATTGGTTCCGAAGTCGGAATCGGTAGGGCAGACTGGACGGGTGAATTGATCCTATAGAACATTACATTAGTATTAGTATCTGCCTATCCTATGTACCTATCTATGCATATGCTTTATAGATAGATCTGTACATGCATCTATGTATCTATTGTCTACCGAACTATCTATCTACCATCCAACCATCCATTCATCCCAAATCCACCTATCATATACATCTCAGGTGTTTAACACGTTGCTTACATATAAAAGGTCTTCGAGCGACTGGACCGCGTTCGTGATATTCGTCAGCTGAGAAGACAGCTGATTCGATGTTATCTCCACCGGCTGCTCAAAGGTCGTCTCTACCGGCGTACCCTCGATGATGACGCTCATGGGCTGCGGAAAGCTCACGGTCGGGGTGTTGACCACGTTGACATTCAGCGAGTTGTTGAGTAATGAAACAGGTACTGAGCTGTTGGCCAAGACGTAACGTAGAGGCAGTCCTTGCACTGCCACGGGTACCGTTTGGTTAAATATATTCACCGGTACCGGAATGTTGAGAACTTGTACTCCGAGTGAACTGTTGCCAACAGTAACCGGTAGGGATTCGTTGATGGAAACCATTGGAAGCGGAACGTTGTTAACAGTTACTGGAAAACTGAACTGTCGGGCTGACCTGAACTTTTCAGTGTCCTAAAAGGTCAAAGGTCATAGGTAATTTATTTGTCTATCTATGCACCGATGTATCTACCAGCCAGTCAATTTGTTTATACTGTCTATCTATCTATCCCCATATCTATATCTATATATATATATATATCCATCCACGTAAATAACTATGTACCGATTAATCATCCATCCATCCATCCATCTATACGTATTACATGTCTGTATATACATATATTAAGTTATCTGTCTCTCTCTCTGTCCATCTATTTGTCTATGTGTTTGTCTGTCTATCCATCCATCTATCTATCTATCTGTCTATCTATCTGTCTATCTATCTATCTGTCTATCTATCTATCTATATATGTATCTATCTATCTGTCTATCTATATATGTATCTATATATGTATCTATCTATCTATATATGTATCTATCTATCTATCTGTCTGTCTATCTGTCTATCTATCTGTCTAACTATCTATCTATCTATCTATCTATCTATCTATCTACCTATCTATCTATCTATCTACCTATCTATCTATCTATCTATCTATCTATCTATCTATCTATCTATCTGTCTATCTGTCTATCTGTCTATCTATCTGTCTATCTACCTATCTATACTACGTATCTATATCTATCTATCTACCAATCCGGTAGTGACCCTGCCGTTTGACCGAGGAGTCCCTGGTTCGATTCCCTACGAAGGTGGGGCAATCAAGGGACTCGGACTCGGGAAGTTAAGTTAAGTTAAGCAATGTAAAAGAAAAATACACGGTCAAGATTTTTATTATTATTATTATTATCTACCAATCTACCTACCTATCTATCTATCTATCTATACTACGTATCTATCTATCTATCTATACTTCCTATTTATATCTATCCATTGATCAACCTACCTACCTATCTATCTATCTATATCTATCTACGTATGAATGTAATGTATATATGTAATGATTGTACTGTGTATGTATGTATGTATGTACTGATGTGTTACTTACGTGCTTTTGGTCAGTGAAACTAGCGAATAGGTTCTGAAGCAACTTGGAGTCGAAATATTGACGTAGAGGGTTCTGCAGCCATGGTGAAGTTTCTCCAGCTAAAGAAGCTTGTGGAGCCGCTGCAATGAGGAAAAACATAAAACCGGTAAAACTATCTATTTTCTATTTTATACTAAGATTAAACTAAACTTCTGGTTAGTAATCAACTTAGAAGTATCTTGATTTGATATAGCACGTTCAGTGATTTGCTTGATTCGAAGCTGCATTAATATCTCCTGATTAGTTTGGAAGGTAAGTGAACGTTGGATGCTGTCCAGTGGTTTTGATACTTTTAAGGAAGTAGCACCATGGATCATAGTCTATCCTCTCTTTTACCTTAAAAAAATACAATTACAGATATATATATAAAGGAACATATTCACTGCTTATATATATAGGTACGTGGATAGACAGATAAATATAGGTAGATAGTTTGGTAATAGATAGATAGATGGACAGACGGATGGACAGGAGGATTGAAGGTAAGTAGATAGACAGATGAATGGATAAATGGATGAATGGATAGATGGATGAATGGGTAGGTAGACAGATGGAAAGATATAGATGAATGGATACATGGATGGATGGATAGATGGATGGATGGATAGGTAGACAGACGGGCAGATAGGAGGATTGAAAGATAAGTAGATAGATAAATGGATGGATAAATGGATAGAGAGATAGACGGATAGGCAGATGGATAGCAGCTAGATGGATAGACAGATGAATGGATAGATGGATGGATAAATGGATGGATGAATGGATAGACAGATAGATGGATAGGCAGACGGATAGGTAGATGAATGGATAAATGGATGGATGAATAGATGGTTGAATGGATAGGTAGACAGACGGGTAGACAGGAGGATTGAAAGTTAGGTAGATAGACAGATAGATGGACAGGCAGATGAATAGCAGCTAGATGGATAGATAGATGAATGGATAGATGGATGGATAAATGGATAGACAGATAGATGGATAGGCAGATGGATAGATAGATGAATGGATATGTAGACGGATGGACCGGTGGATGGATGGGTAGACGGACGGGTAGATAGGAGGACTGAAAGATATAAGTAGATAGATAGATGGATGAATACATGGATGGATGAATACATGGATGGAAGGATAGAGGGACGGTTGGATAGAAACAAGAATAGATAGATTGGTAGAAAGATAGAAAATTATTCAAGTCTGTCGAAAAACACTGATGAATTATTCGTATATAAAAATACAATCATGAAGAATTTTATATATTAATATCATTATAAATTAATTATTAAAATTATCGTACTTTCGGTAATCTAAAAGTATCGATACTTTTAATTGAATTACCTCTGCTTGTTTGAAGCGACGTTGCCAATAGAGCTACTGCGGCCAGGACTGTGATCTTCGGCAAGTTGTTGGGCTGCATCTTGCGTAGCGTACCGAACGGCAGACTGCACTAACAATTTCTGTAGAACCCCTTCGTTTTATAAGCTGAACTTACACGGAAGTATCGAGTTATAAAACTAGTTTCCAGTTCAAGCAAATGTCGAACGAGGAAACGGCGTAAACCGGTCTTTGGGAATATCAAGCTGAAACAATGTATCTTCTTTTTAAAAAGAGTTAGGTAAGGTAAACTGAAACTTGTTCTGAACTCTTTTTGCGACTCAACTTACTTGCTTGACTTGATAGAATGGGTGGATTGGGCAGACAGATAGTTGGACAGATGGATAATATAGATGGTTGGATAGATAGATGGATAAATACATGAATAGTTGGTTAAAAAGATAGGTAGATGGACGGATGACGTAGATATAGACAGGTAGATGGAATTAATAGATGGATGGATGTAGAGATGGAAAGGTAGACAGGTGGATGTATGACTTGATAGATGGGTAGATGGACAGGTAGATAGATGGACAAGGGTGGATAATACAGATATTGGATAGATAGATAAACAGGTGGACAGATAGATAGATGATAGATATGCAAATAGATGGACAGATGGAAGGATGAATACATTGAAGAGGCAATAGATGGATGGATGGATGATACGGATAGCTCGATAGATAGATAGATAGATAGATGGATACATGGACACATAGACGAATTAATGGATGGATGGATGATGTTAGATAGAAAGACTGACTGGTGGATGCATTTGACTTGCTCAGATGGATAGATTGATAGGTGATGGTGATATAGTGATAGAGGATAAGTGATAGATGGATGGAACGATAATACAGATAGTTAGATAGAGCGAAACATACACAAAGAGGTTTGCTTGATGGATGGATATGTAGAGATGATTGTTAGATGGAAGGGTAGACAGGTGGATCCATATAGATAGAAATATACGGATAGATGAGATATCAATAGATAGATAGATAGATAAGACAGATACGTCAAACAGATAAACAGAAAGATAGATTAGATAGATAAATAGTTAGACTAACTGACAGATAGACACGTAGATGGATACGTAGACGGATACATGGATGCAGATGATATAAATATTATATATATATATATATGTGTGTAGGGATAGGTAGATAAGCAGACAGACAAACAATGCGGATAGATGGATATAGTTGGATACATAGATAGGTAGATTGTTAGATACATAGATAAGTAGATAGTTAGATAGATAGATAGAACGAAAGGTAGATAATCAGTTAGAGAGAGAGAGAGACAGATGGATGGATGGATAAATAGATAGATAGACAGAAAGAAGGGTAGATAGACAGTTGGGGAGACAGATACGCAGATGGATGGATGGATGGATAGATAGACAAATAGACAGCTATAAGAACAAGTAGATGATAAGACATTAATAATAAGACCGCTAGCTGGTTGAATGATAGATAGACATGTACATCTGGATAGGTAGAAAAATAGATACACGTATTGATAATTAGGTAGATAGACAGATAGATAGATACACTGTTTGATAGATAGACCGGTAACCAGATTAGGTAGATAGATAGACAGAGACATCAACCGTATAACTTGTTGTGTTACTGTTTACGCAGAAATCGCCAAATCTAATAGGTTTCTTCTTTACTCCAATGTTGCCGGATCCAGTTGGATGTGTCAATCCAGTTATTCGGACAGAAAAAGTTCATTACACAGCAGAAGAATTTTTGAATAACCGTTAGAATAGGAAAAAAATGACCCTCTTTTGATACCGTTTTGAATAAAACCAGTTCCAAAATCTAAATACATTCTGGAATTTTTTTACATTAAAGATGGCCGATCGCACGGTTTACTGTTTCGCTTCGACGTGTTAATTTTGGGGCATTAATTCTAATTCACCTTTCGCTGTATCAATGGCAAAACTGAATGGGATGAGATAGCTTACTTTTGAGGATATACGGACAAGTTGTTTTGCTTATATCTTTAAGGGACTTTGCTGGATAACGATACAAATTTACGTGGTGATTGTACTACTCGTTAGCTATGTAAGCTCAAATTCTCAATGATTTTGAGCCGTTAGTTTAGCCGAAATTTAATGTTAAAGTTGATGCCAACGCGCTGTACCTTTTTGGGGGGGAACCGTCTATACTGTATATCAATCTGTTAGCTATCTGTAAATTTTGCAATCTATCTATCTACCCATCTGCATATCTACCAATACCAATCTATCTAACTATCAATCTAACGATCGATCGATCTCTTATATATCAATCCATCTCTCTATCCATCTATCGTAACTACTTATCCACCTACCTACTAACCTATCTATCTGTCTCCCCACCGCTCTACCCATCTAGACATGATCTAACTTCTTATCTATCTACCTACCTATCTATCTATTTATCTCGATGATATTCAATTTAACTCTAAATATGCGGCGCTCTCTTCTTTCATCATCTCAACTTACTGGAGCGACCAAAGAAGAAGTCACTTTCCAATCCGAACGAACGTCAAACACGAAAACAGATCTGATTAGTCCTTAAAGGACAGTTCAGCCATTCTCCTCGTCACAATATAAGTTCATGAGGCTTCATAGGAAGACGAACTATCAGATAGACAGACAGACGGACACGGATGGATAGATAGACTGATAGTCAGACTGACAGATAGATGGGTAGATAGAAAGACAATCAGATTATGCGATTGACAGATAGACAAATAGAGCGTGGAAATGTAGTTAGTAGTGACGTTAGTGTCTTCGGGTAACCTAACGAAACCTGCCTACTATACTTGATAGATAGAGAGATAGGTAGATTATCTAGCTTTACATACAAGTGGATAGTTATCCTGGCTATACAGATGGCTAATAGATGGGCAAACATGAAGAAAGATAGATAGATAGACAGACAGACAGTATGTCAATGTAGAAAGTGAACCATCACCACCTCCACCTCTTCAGTTACCAACCTATCCATCCATCTACTATCTATCTCTCTGTCTAAGCGATTTTAAGTGAAAAAGCAGTAGACGAGTACGCCAATTAAAATTTAGTTAATTAAATTAAAGTAGTATTACAATTCCTAATAAGAGTGTAGAATATCATTCTTTATCGTTGTTCGCCTCACTTTTATTTTTTCTTCTTATTTTTCAGGAGAGGAGAGAGAGAAAAGGGGAAAAACTGTTCAAAACACGGACACTGACATCATCGAGACATTAATTTAATAGACGTAATTAGTTTAAAGGGTGGGGGGCAGACTTTGTGGAGCAAAAAGGAACACGGTGGAACCTGCGTGGAATTCTGAGTACGCCAAACATTCCACGTAAAAAATTAACGACCATACGAAAATTTTAATGGCAGATTTGATTTAAAATAAATTAAATGACAACACCGCCTCACTAAAAATAGATTAATTAAAACAATTAATGACCAATTTGTCGGTGTCATTCTCCCCCCCCCAAAGTAGACTGAGCAAGGAATGAAGCGGTCAAGAAGTTAATCTTTAAAAAATTAATCAGAGAAAAAAAAATAATCCACTAATTATAATTATACGAATAAACTCTGCTTTTTAAAAAAAATTAAATAATCTATTATAATTCGAGGGAAAAAAATTCAGATTTTAAAATTAAACCTCTCTCCCTTTAAAAATTCCATTCATTAATTAATTTAAAAAAATAATTAAGACAATTATAAAAGGAATTGTTTTGAAGCTTATTTGGTATCGGTTTGTAGAACAAGTATTCATCTTGTTCTTGTTTTGTTTTTCTAAATCCCTGTCCAAAGAGATTCAACGATGTGTCGCTGTGTCTCTCTCGCAATAACCTCGCGCCTTTTTCTCTATACCTTTTAGTTTTGTTCATAAACAAGAGTGTGTGTGTGTTTTTTTTTGTACAAGAGTTAATTTGTACGATGGCTTTACTGATGTGGAAAACTCGCCGCTTTCGGGGCTAGCTATCTTCGGACACGTCCCCCTCGGGACCGCACTGGAGGCTCGCCGTGCGACTGGCCGATAGAAACCATTCCGAACGGGTCCGCATCCGTTCCGCTTGACGTTCGTGCACCTTGTATTATAAAACGAGAATTGATACGCAATTTGAAATGATTGACCTGAACGTATCGCTATTTGATTTTTAGTAATTTAAATGACAATAATAATAAATAAACGTTAAGTGTAATATCTGTATATTATTTCAACACAGCGAATAATTAAACTATGGTAACTTTAATTAATGAACAATTAACTACATTATCCCATCTTACATTTGAACAAGTATTACGAGTTGGTTATGACTGATGTAAATATCGGTTTTAACGTTATCTTTTTAAATATGTATTACCTGAGGTAACAGAGTGAGAGACTGGCAGTTGGTTCTCTCCTCAAGCGGCCTGATCCGGACCCTGACTGTATGGTTTGAGCTGCTGCTACTCGACTGCGCGGAAACACTGCTGCTGCAGCTGCTGTTCGTCGGCGAACCGGCGAAACAAGCTGCACCGTACGAGCTGCTCAATTCCTGCAGACCCAATCGTTCAATGAATTCGATAGTTCACCAGTGAATTAAACAATAACTGATGAACACGCTGAAGAAAAATCTATCGAACTGTTTGTCTAATGACCTACCTATATAGCGAATAGTCTAGCAATCTATCTATCTGTCAATCTATTTATCTACCTATGTCTATCTATCTATCTATATAATTTTCCGTCTTTCTATCTATGTATTCTTCTATCGGTCTATCTACCTAACTGTTTAACCACATATTTACCTATCTGCCTTATCTATCTATCGATATTTTTATTTATCTACCTATCTGTCTGTCTATTTATCTACCAATCTCTCTATCATTTAACTACCTATTTATCTAACTATCTATCCATCTATATATTTATCAATCTATCTATTTATTTATCTATCTGTCTGTCTATCTATCCTGTATTTATCCGCCTATCCATTAATATACCTAACTACCTATCTAACTGTCTATCTAGCTACCATCTACCCACCTATTACCCATCTAGCTATCTGTCCATCCATCTATCTAACGATCTATTTATCTGCCAATGAAGGAAAATTGCCTTAAACATTTAACTTAACTAGATTATGTTACAAAAGCAAGAATGATATAACTTGATTATTATAATCACAATAAAGTAAATCAAGTATTACGGCTAAATTTTCTCTTCCTTCAAGACTTGTGCTGAGTCTGGCCGACTCGGCCATGGCTGACGCAGTTTTCTCGACTTTGCTGACCACGGAATTCTCTGACTCTGCGTCTCCTAAACTGCCCGACAGCGACAAACTGGGCTTCCAGAGGAGGGCAGCGTACTGCAACCACGTCAACTCGGCTTCCAACGATACAGGGGCTATTATTTTAAGAAATTTAGTAAAAATTAAGTTTAATTCACAATTCAGCGTTATTTCAAATTGTAAAATTAATTAACTTGAAATACCAGAAAGAGCTTGCGAACTGAGAGGTTTGCCGAAATCGACGATCCACGAGTCTTCGATCTTGAGGAACCTCCCCGTGATGCGGGCGTAGTAGCGGTAGTTGTCCGTCCCGAACAAGTTGAACTTGCCGAAATGGTCAATCAGGAATTTCATGATCCGCGTGGCAGCCTATCATTAGTTCAATTAATATAATTAATTGGTTTATAAATTATATTGTGTTATACAGAAGTTTACTTTAAATTTCATGACGTCCTCCATGGTGGCCTGTCGCTCCCCGACACACGAATGAAAGAAGGAAGGCGCCACCGAGACACCCAGGGCTTCTGCAGACATCCCGTTTCCCCCCGACGATCCTGAGGAGCATGACGCTACTGCTCGGAAGGTCCCGAAGAGGAGGACGAGTAGCTGTTGAGTGCACCGGGGAAGTTCTCCAATGATTCTGTTTGATCCAACAGAAATTTAATTAACTTTTGTTAAATATACATTATTATAATAATATTAATTAGTAGGATTTAATATACAATTAATAATAAACTAGTTTTAATATCTGTAAAACAAAATTCTAATTATTTTAAAAAATGATAGTTCATAACTAAAATGAAATATAAATTAACCAACCTTTTGACTTGCTCGCACTTCCATGACATGTCGGTCGATTCCTCGTTGGCAAGAACGACATCAAAGAGCTGCTTCTCGGCGCTCTCGCCAAAGACTCCCCGCGGCAGCTTGCGGAGGAACTTCTTCAGCACCGAGGCGACCGTGTGGACGCTAAAATTGGCTATGTTGACCAAACGACCGGTCTGCAGGAAATGAATCAACTTCTTGACGTTGGCCTGATGGCCGGGCGCTCGGAAAACATCCTTCTTCAACGGTCCCTCTTTATTCAGCTTCAGTATCAAAATCTACGGGCAACAGTTGATAATGAAACGCATATTTTAAACAGCTGAACGACTTGACTGATGCCAAATATACCAGTAACGGTCCAGGAATGTCAGGTTTACAAACTTGGTCCAGTGGAACACCGAATTTCACTCTACGGGAACAAACACACGGTTAAAATTATAAGAACGGTTTTTAAGACGACAGTATGTACTTTTCCATGCGACAGGGGTAAGGTGCGGGACTCTGCGCGCACGAGGTCACGGCCGACCCCAAGTGTACTGCCCGTCGCTGCATCTTGGCCGCCCATGTGCTCATTGCCTGACAACGACAAACTGCCCGAACATCGTTACGATTCTATAACCTGTAAGACGAATAAAGTTTATTAACATCAAATATACCACGAGATAATGTTACAAACATTAACAAAACCTGTTATCATTCAAATAAGTATTCATTCAATCGATCGCTTAAGTAACGCGGTTCAACGTCAAAGGTACGCGAACTCGTCTCGAACACAGCAGAGAGAAACGACAAACAGTAGAGCGAACCCAACGAAAACCCGACCCCGGCCGTCTTTCCCGCCGAACTAAACCGCCCGAAATTCCTCGGTAAACAAACAACTTCCTTATTAACGCTCCCCGCTTTCTTCTGAACAATGCCTCAATTGAGGGAAAGCTCCTCTTTTTTTCATTAAAGGGACACTGTCATTCGGTGCGACCCTGAGGGCAAATAGAAATTTTTCACTTTCCGCCCATTCACCAAAATCAAAATATTCCAAATCACTTTCACCCTTAGTAATGCGATAATTACCTCAATTTTTCTTTGATGTAGTTTTATCCATGCGAGACGGATGGTTAATCCGATGTACTATTCGTAGAGCGAATAAATTAAGTATTTTTTTTTCTTCTCCGTTTGGTTTTTAAGTATCCGCTATAGTAAGTAGTAAGCAGGAGAAAGCGTCATGGCTCCTAGGACGACACAAGACCCGCCCCAATTTTCGGGCAGCGTTGCCAGTTTCACCAAATTGGTATTTATTTTCTTAATTTCTAGATAATAGTACTTTAAATATTCATTTATGGAGTAATTTAATTGTATTGTTGTATTATAGTAAGGTTAGCTATTTATTTATTTCTATTTGCATTGAATTAGTTATTATATTATATTATAATTTGTTGATTACTTTACATATTACTTCAGTTTACCTGTGATAATTAATGACACTTTATGTTGACGGTTCTTCTGTTATTAAACTGTCTTGGCATTTACCTGAAACTTCTAAGTACTGAAAAAAAAAGTAGAAGAAAACTGACGGATCAGAGCATTTTTATCTTGTCGTTTAAAAGCCGGTAACCATGGCAACGCTTTCCAGCTCATATATCTGAATTAGTTGCCCAGTACACTCCATCAAGCTATCCATTAGCCTTTCAGTGAGGAGCCTGTGAAGCTTTAAAAACATGCCATCTCCCGGAAATCTGCTGGTCTCAATTGAACGTGCTTGCCTAACCATGAAAGTGGAGACTCGCTAAAAGATTATTAAATTATAATGATATTACATTTGGATGCTGAATAAAAGAGTGAGCTTTTTGGATAGAAGAACGGTAAATTGCCGTCTACCCAAGTTTTCTGGATCGTAATTAATTATTGGAGTACTTTGGAAGCCACAGGTGTTTTCAATGCACGCCAATCATACGGACTCTTTTAAGTTCGTTGAAAGTTGTTTCTGGCACTTGTCACCACTGGTCCACAAGGTGACTTTAACTATTATTATAATTGTGATTATATTAATTTAGTTATTTAGTTTAATTTTAAACGATTCTTAAAGGATGTGATGAATGATGTTAATAACTGTTATGAAGTTGCGTATAGATTCCTATGAGCGTCTGTTTCTCTACCTGCGTGTGTATCTATCTACCAGGATTGTCTATCTGCGTCTGTCTGTCGATCTATTTCTCTATCTCGGTATCTCTTTACCTACCTACAAATGTATACCATGTGGTTACACAACTACCCGTCTATCAATCCGTCTATCTGTCTATATCTATCGAACGGTCTGTCTGGCCATCTGTCTGTCTATCTATCTATGTATATATCTATCCATCGATCTCTAGCCATCCGTCTATCTCTATCTATCTATCTATGTATTCATCCACCCATCTACCCATCTATTTATCTATCTGTCTATCTATCTATTTATCCATCTATCTATCTATCCATCCATACCTCTATGAATCTATCTATCAATATATCAATCAATATATTAATCAATCAATCAGTCAATCAATCAATCAATCAACCAATCTATCCATCTATCCATCCACCTATCTATCAATTTATCTATCAATCTATCTATCTATGTATCCACCCATTCATCTATCTATCTATCTGTGTGTCAATTTATTCATTTTTGATTCATGTTCAGGAACCCTTAGGTGATCGAAACCACCTTATTGGTCAAAGCTAGAGGGGGTAAGGAGGAGCCTATACCGTCAAGATATCTACGGGGAGGTGAGCAGGTCATGGAACGCTTCAGTAGTACTACTCGACACCGCTGGAAGCGAACGATTATCATGAGGACTCTGTCTGTAATACTGGTCTTTTCAGGATTGCTACTTCATTCCATCGGCGCTAAATCCCATTCCGAGACCGGGTAACTTCAGTTTCCACTTTAAATTAACTTTAATTTATCGAACGGGCTTTAATTTTCTGACTAAAAGACAAATAGCTTGAGTAATATTTGGAATAAGACTCAAGGGTTGGTTAATTAGAAATAGACTACGCTCTGTTTAGCATCGTAAATACTGTGTAAACACAGAGAGACGCGTTTGAGCAAATATTCTTGCCAAAGTTTTGCCGATTGTAATTAGCTTTCCGGTCGTTCCCTCATTAGTCAACACTTCATCCCCGAAGAGAAAAACACAACATCCACAGTCGGCTAACGAACTTTCAAGGTCGAATTACCACCTCACAAATGTAACTAGGTTACGGATTATTCAAATCACGAGATATTAGCGCAATGAGGCTTGTCCTTTAGACTTGGCTTTCCCCCTGAGGCTATGTTGTTTAAAGGTCAGTCTGGCTCTTGCCCGCAGGATATGAAACGTCAGCTTTATAGGTTCGCCTAGAGGTTATAATTTTTGATATACTATATGCTCCTAGGCTATAGGATTAAGTTAAGACAAGTACTTGGGCTCTATCTATCTATCTATCTATCTATCTGTCTACCTATCTATCTATCTATCAGTCTATCTACTGTCTGCCTATCCATCCGTCTATCTATCCGCCTATTGCCCTATATCTATCTTCCTAGCTATCTATTTATCCATCCATCCATCTATCTACCTGTCTACCTAACCACCCACCTATCTATCTATCTTTCTATCCACCTATCTATCCATCTGTCCTATTTATTTATCGATCTTTCCATCCATCCATTTATCTATCTATCTATCTATCTATCCATCCATCTATTACCTGTCTACTACCTATCCATCCACCTATTTATCTATCGTCCCATCTGTCCTATTTATCTACCTATCCATCCGTCTATCTATTCTTCTATCTGCCTACCTATTTATATCTGCCTACCTATTTATATCCGCCTATCTATCCACCCGTCTACCTATCTATCTAAGTATCTATCTATCTATCTATCTTACAATCATAACATTCATATCAATCCGGTATAGAATGACTATATAGTGGTAAATTCTTGACAATTAAGTGTCGATGTAATCATATCAAGTTTCGTGATATCAAAAGAAAGTTGCCATTACATTATCACAACATCCCCGTCATTAGTTCATATACACGATACGTAGACATATTGTTATTGTCATGTTAGAACTGATGGTCGATACTGTCGCAAGTTATATCACGTGATGAGAGCTCTATTAGTATACTTCCCTTAATAGGAATACGTCAGGTAAGCCGTATAACGTATCTACATTATAGTGTAACCTGAACCTTAATGCGTTCAAGTGCGGTGCAAAGCGGAAACGAGTGCGATATATTGCTTCATTAAAAATAGATAGAGCCAATTAGCAGTTAGTGTATACTTGCCTGAACTAATGAGCAGAATGGTTTTAGCCTTTTTTTCCTGGGTCAAATTTCTTATTCAGCACCTTCTGCTTGTAATTGCAGCGTCGATTCGGAATGGATCGCATCGGAGCATTACTACGACGGTGACGTACTCGACCTAATGACGCAAATGGATCCCAAGGATAACGCGTTTCGAATGTAACACAAATTTACCCGAGATAATTGATTATTAATTATAATTAATTTTATGATGAAATCGATTAATAATATAACTAGGTCGAGCAATTTTAATGTTAATATTAAAGTAAAATTAATAAGAACCTATTATTTACTTTATACGTGTAAAACCTAACCAATGACATTTCGTGGTGATTTCGTCGTTCAGGCTGAAACGGACAGTCGATTTCGGAATGTCGCGGGGCTACTCGGGAACCCGGCTGGCAAAGCACCTAATGGGTTTACAAGCAGCGCAATACGCAGCCGGCCCGGGACGTAAGAGGAGAACCCCGTCTCATATGAAGACGCCAACAAAGGAACGCGTGCCCCGAGCCCCGTCGTCATCGCTCTAAAACGCAAACACCCCCGTTACTTTTCACTAATCGGGAAACGCACATATGTTTCATCTATAGTTATTTAATATCTTATCGCCATAAAGCATTCTTTTATATTTCAAAAAGCTTCAACAATACTTGAGGGTTTCAGACCTCATATAGTCGGAAACGAGCTTTCCCCGCTGACCGTCGGTCGCGACCGAAACGAGATCTCAAAACGGCTCTAGTCTTACTACTGCGATCAAACTACTTAAAGTTATTTGGCTTGTTATCTTATAACTGTCCGCTTGATGTATAATCAAATTGAAATACAATCGAACTTGGGTAGATCAAACGGGAAAAGCCTAATTGCTAAACAAACGTAGTTCCAATTTTGGCCGCTAGATGGCGCTCAGAGCTGTATATGTTTAACCCTATTGGAAATAACAGTATCACAGCACAATCTAATGCTTGCAATGCTTTAAACACCTAAACGAGGATCATCGTAACCGTTCTATAGATTGAATACTGAAAGGCTAACATTAACAGCTTTTTTATTACGAGAATTTAAATCGGTTCCCATCTTTTGTCACAGGACAGCAGATAGTCAATTAGGATCATAAACCGAGTCAATTTTAAAAAGGCAGAATAAAAAAAAGATCAGTGACTCGTTCAGACGAGGTGAACAGCCTTATTTTCTCCGCATTATACGACAAGGACAGATAGAGACGCGCTTCTTCTATTCACAACACGCGGGACGGAATACAAGTTATTGTAAACCAGCAGATTATCTTTCCCTCTCTCGTTTTTTTGGTGTGTGTGCGAAGAGGATAGAAATTAAAACATAAAATATAATTACATTGGCCCGGTGTGACTTTTTAATGAGACTTGTGAAGATGCAGTAGTGCTGGGTTATTAAGCCGCCTCAGTTAACCCACATGTGATATTTGTTAGTCGGCGTCACGTCGAGAGCCTCAAGCTGTAGAGAGATATCCAACGAGGAGGAGGCATACCGCCAGTTTTTTGTGTGAAACATTTCGATTAATAATACTATTATAGTTAATTACATTTAACCTTAATTGAGTTAACATACTAGTGCAACTGCTTAACTACTAGTTAACTAGAAGACAGCCTAGTAAACGACAAAAGCCCGCAGTGTTTAGAATGCCTAAGTTGAGTTGCACTATAATAGCCCCTCCATAGGATAACACGACAATGACTGGTTAGAATGCGCCGTGTAAAACGCTCCATTAGTTGGTCCGACTCGAGTCAAATCCCATTGAAAAGATGTCCAGTCTAGCGGAAAAGAGACAGAGGTAGGTAGGTAGGTAGGTAGATAGATAGATAGACAGATAGAGAACCGCCCCACTCGCATGAAAAGGGGAATCTAACGCTCAGCGTGAAAGTGAACAAGTTGTTATTGACAAGTCAGCTCAATAGTTACGTCGAGATAGACGATAGATAGGTGGACAGGTTGATGAATAGTAGATAGATAGATAATGAATAGCTAAATAGCTGGTCACTGGTCAGATAGATAACTAGTCCAACTTGTTATATAGATCGGTAGTTAGAAGATAGATAGAAGGATAAATTGGGAAACAGGTAGTTAGATATAGTCGCGGGTAGTTGTTCAGATGGGTACATAGCATTGATTGCTCATAGTACCCGTGCTTTCACAGATACAACAGCCAAAAAAATACTGAAAGTACAACTAATAGTACTCTATGCACTAGCCAAGTTTCATTTAAAACGGGCTGTTAGTTTTGCCAGAATAAAATTCCAAAGTTAAAATGATCCATGAACCCTTTTTTTATGGCTCTCGACCGTCCGGACGCCATAGAATGGAGCATAAAAACGCTACGTTGCTCGAGGGGTATATATGCATAGAAGTCGAGTTTTTCGGTCCGTGTCATCTGGACACTTGTCAGAAAGTGGCAATCCACGCTCTTGTGCGCCTCGTGTGAACAAGAGGAGGCACACAGCAGAGAGACCGAAAGGTATTTGTGAGAAGGCTTTCAATGGAGCTGCCCTTTTCAGCACGTATGCCAGGAATTCGAGGTTGTCTTCTGCTGGGAAACAAGCGGCCGCTGTTCAGGCATCTCTGTCATGTGATAATGGGCGCGGACACAAGAGCCGCTGCCCGACGCATTTACCCGACTTGCGGCTAATTTGACATACAAAACAGTAGGGGGGGTTGGTAACACGGTGAAAAGAGATTTGACTTACAAAAGAGAGATGCTCGAAGAGATCTCTATGAAATGTAGAGAGTATTAACTGAACTAGGTATATAGGTATTTTCATCTACCTAATCTATCTATCTATCTATCTATCTATCTATCTATCTATCTATCTATCTATCTATCTATCTATCTATCTATCATCCATCTATCTATCATCTGTCTATCTATCTATCATCTGTCTATCTATCTGTCTATCTGTCTGTCTGTCTGTCTGTCTGTCTGTCTATCTGTTTAACTATATATATGTCTATCTTTCTTCTGTTTAACTGTTTATACGTGTATCTTTCTTCTGTACTTGTCGATCTATCTATCTGTCTATCTATCTATCTACCTATCTGTCGGTCTTTCTATCTGTTTAACTATTTATATGATCTTCTGTTAACTGTTTACATGTGTATCTTTCTTCTGTACTTTTCGATCTGTCTATACGTCCATATATCTATCTACCAAATTATCTGTCTATCTATCTATCTATCTTATCGGTCTATCTATCTGTCGGTCTATCTGTCTGTCTATCTGTCTGTCTATCTGTCTGTCTATCTGTCTATTTTTCTATCTATCTATCTATATATATCTATCTATCTATCTGTTTGTCTATCTGTTTAACTAATTACACGTCCATCTTTATTCTGTTTAACTGTTTATACGTGAATCTTTCTTCTGTATCTATCCATATGTCTATCTCTCCATCCATCTATCCGTCTATGTATCCATCTACCTGCCTATCCGTCTACCCATCTATCTATACATCCATATATCTATCTACTAAATTATCTGTCTATCTATTTATATGCCTATACACTTTTATGTCTACCTTTCTATCTCTCCATCCATGAATCTATACCTACTCATCTATCCATACGTTTATCTATTATATTATGTAATTTCTATATTATATATCTGTCCATCTGTCTATCCATCTATCCGTCTATCTATTTCTATGTTTATCTTTCTATTTGCATCTGTCTCTGTCTCTAGCTGTCCATCTATGAACCCATCTATCTCTATCCATCTATCCATCTACCTGTCTATCTATCTGTCAATCTATTTATATGGTGTCTATTTATGTGTTTGTCTATTTACATGCCTACCTTTCTATTTGTGTCTGTCTAACTCTCCATCTATCTATACCTATTCATCTATCAATACGTCTACCTATATATCAATATATCTATGTAATTTATACGTTATATGTCGGTCTATCCATCTATCCGTCTATCTCTAAATCCGTCTTTCTACCTATCCATCTCTTCATCTATCTTTCCATCTATATATCCATCTGTCTTCCTATTCATCTATCCAAACGTCTGTCTATCTATCTGTCTATCTATCTATCTATGTTATATATTACGTTTATCTGTCCCTCTATCCGTCTATCCATCTGTTTTTCTATCTATCTATCTATCTACCTATTTATGTATATATATATTTCTATGTTTATCTTTCTGTCTGTATCTATCTCTTCATCTATCTACCTATCCACCTATTCATCTATCTGTCTGTCTATCTATCTATGTGTATGTGTCTCTATGTCTACATTTAATAATGGGAGCGGACACTAAAGCCGTTACCCGACGCATTTACCCAACTGGCGGCTAATTTGCCATACAAAACACTAGGGGCTTGGTAAAACGGTAAAAGAAACCAAACTAACAAAAGAAATACTCTGCAGCGCTGAAGGAATGTTTGAGGGTCAAAGAAGTGACAAGGTATTTCTGTTCCGCAAAATTACGATTTGACCTACAGACAGTAGAGAGAGTCAAACACAGCCAAAAAGTCAGTAAGTCGACAATCTTAATTCAATAACTATTAAATGGATAATGCCAGCTGGGATGATATCAGTTGCCCAAGTGTGAGAATGCGAACTACCGTTTCTGTCTAATACCTTATAGTGGGAATAGTGATTCCGTGAATCTCAAGAGTGATTCCCACATATGATTCTCGCGAGAATGATTCTTAGCAAGGGCTAATCATCTCAATTTCCCAGAGACGGAACGAATGAGTTTAAAGGGAGGTATACGATTCTTCATACATTCATTCAGACAAATTGCCAACCGGGTCAAGTGATGGCAGGATTTTGCAGAAACTGGAAATTTGAACGAATTCCAGTATTATATAGATTTAAAATTTTAAGATTATTTTAAAATATATGGATAAAAAATTAAAAAAGATTCAGGGATGGAAAATATAGAGAAAATAAGGGACCCTGGAGGGGTTAATCAGAAAGAATGACCCCAAGCAGCAGGCTTGTTATAAGTCTCGTCTCGCAGCTATTGTATCGCTTGACTTGTATTGTGTCTATCGCCCATGATCGAACACTATATCGACGCTATATTTGCGGCCAAAGTGTCGAGTCATTCTTCTTCTTTTCACATCCACTGTATACACGCACACACGAGGATGAGAAGAATACTATTATTCAACCGAATCAAAAAAGAAATCCCAAATCTCCAGCACAACAACTGGAATATAAAAAACAACTGGAGGTTTTAAAAAGTAGCGGACCCCCTCTTAACTGGCCTTTTCTCAACGCGCGACTAGAGCCGCGCATCGTGTCGTCGCGCGCGGTCAGCGTCTAATCGGACGCGCCATCTGAAGTCGGCTTCCTTCTTCACGTCATCAACATTCTCTTAATCATTTTTTTAATTCGCTAATCGCTGGGGCTTTTAATACGAAATGCTACGCCAGGTTTGAGATAGTCACGGGAACCTGGCTTTTCATTTGCCCTCAGGGGATATGAAAATTCAGTTACTTTTTGCCGCCTCTCTTTTTTCGATGGTGGTAAATGATCACGTGATCCATGTCGCTGGAACTTGCACAGATTTTCTGTCGTTAACCCTCTTCAGTTTACTTTGGTGATGGGTGGTAATCGTCATGTAGTTTCCTGCTCGAGATTTTGCATTGCCGCAGGGCGAAGTTGAAGCCAGGTTCCGGTGACGATCACCCTTGGGTTGAATGGGTGGTCGAGTCTGGGTCTGGCTTTAAAATTGCCCTAAGGGCACGACATTGGATTCATATGTAGCCTAAGGGCAAATCGTAAGATCCTGCGATTTCGCTTTACG
Source organism: Leptestheria dahalacensis (assembly GCA_022114935.1). Lineage (NCBI taxonomy): Eukaryota > Metazoa > Arthropoda > Branchiopoda > Diplostraca > Leptestheriidae > Leptestheria > Leptestheria dahalacensis. Next base: position 64,168 of record JAIQCU010000077.1, read on the forward strand.
TACGAGATAGGTTGTGATTGGCGATGGGATTTGGTTCTGGCTTTAAATTTGCCCTAAGGGCAGGACGTTGGCTTCATATGTAGCCTGAGGGCGGATCTGGGTTTGGATTTGCCCTAAGAGCATGGCCTTGGCTTCATAATAGCCCTAGGGGCAAATTGCAGTTTTTCTTTACAGGATACTTTCAGTGGCGGTAGAATATGGCTCCGGACTGCAAGTTGCCCTAAGGGCTTGGGGCATGGGTCAATACATAGCCTTGGGGCAAATTCGAAGCCAAATGTCCAAGAGACCCTACAATGTAGACGGGATACTTTCAATGTCGGTAAAGTCCTACTTGGGCTTTACATTTGCCCTTAGGGCATATAGCCCTGGCTTTCCATCCATAGCCTGGGGGCAAACAGGAGGCCAACTGTCCAATCCTAGGCAATTCGTTTTACTTGTCAAGTCGATAAAGTGCTGGGGACTTGAAGAGTAAAGCATATTTCACTACTCTGTCCTCTTATAGCCTCAGGGCAAAATCCAAGCCAGGGTTGAATGAAATTTGTCCTTGAGTTTCCATCTTTGATCCATGAAAACAAAAGGCGACAATGTCTATGAGACACGTGTTTAGGCACTCAGCAGCAGGTCAACCAAACTCTCAGGTCCAATAATAAAACAAAATTCCTCTAGAACCAAAACAAGAATGGGGAAACAAAAAGGAAAGAAGAGATAAAGAGAGAGAGAGAGAGAATAAAAATCAAGTGCGTCGAAAGCAGCGCTCAAAATGGCTATTGTTTTCTGTCATCCGAAAGATGACTGTGCATATAAGAGCGCATTAGATTCTCTTCGTTTTTCTCTCTCCTTTCTCGCATCTTCGCCTCTTTTTTCTTCTGTCGATTTTCGTGTTTGATAGTCTTTTGTTACAGGAGAGACCCTATAATCAGCCATGATTTGAAAAAAACGCACATCCAGCCGCCTATTACAACGCCGTCTCTTGTAATGGCGCCTTATTAAGCAGCCAAATCAGTCAGATTGCGCTTACGCAACTCGATAAAAAAGTGACCAGGCTGCACGCTCTCCACGAAGTTCAACAACAGCAAAAAAGACCCTGGCGAATTAGAAAGAGAATCGAAAGATAGTCGCCCCAAAGCTTCGGGCAGTGAAACAACCAGTTTCAGTGTATATATACTAATAATATAACTATAATATTTAGTTGATAAAAAAATAGATGGTTAAAATAAGTATTCAGTTGCACTGATAAACCAGTGGGTAACACAAATCGTAATTCACAGCGTATGCAGATAATGTTACAACAACATCTGCTTGGGCAAATTACAGGTGGCGCTTACCCGGACACGTTTAAAACCCTCTCTTTTTCCACGTGGTTGCTTTTTTTCCACCATGTCTTTTACCCGGAGAAAAAGATGCCCTTCCATGTACAGGGAGGGATAAAAATCTGTGTGAAAATAAGTGACATGTGTGCGTGTCAGAGATAATCTGGGCTTTGCAAGTCGAGGAAAACACCACCACCTGCCTGTTTCCCTTTTTGGTAAAATCTCTGTCTCGCCAGACAGGAATCTGTGACTTTTTGATTGCTCTACACGTCTTTTACGTTACGTGTTATTCGTCTATCCTTCAAATATCGTTGTATCTGCATTTCCTATCTATCCGTCTACCCGTCTGTCCGTCCATCCATCTATCTCTCTATCCGTCTATATGTCCATCTAGCTATCTATTCAGCTATCCATGTATCTATTCATCCATCAATCTGTCCGTCTATCCACCCGTCTATCTATCCCCTATCTATCTATATACCTAAATATCTATCCATCTATCCATCCAGCTACCCGTCCATATGTCCATCCATCCGTCAATCAATCCATCCAGCTATCCTCTATTCATCTATCCATCCAACCATCCATCCATCCATCCATCCATCTATCCAACCGTCAATCTATCCCCTATCCATCCAGCTACCCGTCCATATGTCCATCCATCCGTCAATCAATCCATCCAGCTATCCTCTATTCATCTATCCATCCATCCATCCATCTATCCAACCGTCAATCTATCCCCTATCTATCTATATACCTCAATATCTACCCATCCAGCTATTCATCTATCTATCTGTAGATCTATTTATTATTTCCATCTATGCATCCAGCTATCCATCCGTCCTTCTATCCACCCATCAATCTATATACCTAAATATCTATCTATCCATCTAGCTATCCATCCAGCTATCCATCCATCCATCCATCTATACTTCCATCCATCCACCCATCCATATACCTAAATATATCTATCCATCCAGCTATCTATCCATATATATCATCTATCTATCCATCCAGCTATCTGTCTCTATCTAGCTAACTATCTATCTATTTACCTTTCTAACCTGCCTTTTATATGTTTGGTATAGTTAACTCGTCCAATTTAAAATTTCCGCCATGTTAAATTTCATCATTGACACTAAAAACCCTTCTTATTACAGAGACAGCTCAGTACGAGCACGTATCGTGCAACCAGAGGATCAACGGAAGTGCTAAACGGCAGAACAATATGGCCGCCCTCTATTGTCACTTTACAAGTCTTTCCTCTTGCGTTTTCCAAAGTCAAGCGTCCCACACGCAAACCGCCATTCTTTACCAAGGGAGCTGGCTAATTTACACAAGATCCAACAATGTCGACTTCTTTTCACATGCCCTACGCTGATGTCGTCAGCTGATATAGACCGCCGGTTTAAAAACGAGAAGGCGTCGACTTCCTCTGAAAAACCGGTGGATACACAACGACGCTGGCGACGACTTCCGCTTGGTGTTGAATATTTCATCTCACAAAAAGAACATTGAATAAACTATCCTTTTGATTTCCCTTTACCCTTGAAAGAGAAATAGCTAGAGAAGAGCTCGTTAAATTGCAAATGATGCAACTAACACCTGCCCCTGTTTTTTTTTTAAACCGGAATTTATGATTCTGTTTTCCATTCTGTATAACATGGATCCCTTGATGAAACCGGCTGTCTAGTTACTATATTGTTGCTTATAAAAATGTTAATCCTTGGTACACTTTTTACATTATCGCAAATTAGCTGTCAAATAGTGTTTACTGCGACAACATCACGGGAATGTATGTATATATAGTTACATCTAAGTAATAATATGTTTAAAGATAATTATATACAAATTAAATGCATGCTTAGCATATAACACTTGAGGCTACATTGTAATGCAATATACATAAATATGCCACGATTGATGAATCTTGACACGTTATATCATCGATAGATAAATAGAATCACAGATAGATGTATAGAAGATTAGGTAGACAGAGGTAAGATAGATGGATAGTTAGAAAGATGATAGATAAAATAAAAACCATAATGAGGTAGTAATGTATCATTAGACTACCATGTAACTTACCAGATAAACGTACACCAATCTATAGCATTAAGATATTTATATCTCTCCGTCGATTCATCCACCTACCCATCTATCCATCCATCCAATCTATCTATCCATCCATCCACCCATCTGACCATCCATCTATCTATCCATCCATCCATCCATCCATCCATCCATCCATCCATCCATCCATTTATCCATCTAGCTATCATCTATCCATCCATCCATCCATCTATCTATCTATCTATCCATCCATCCATCCATCTTACTATCCATATATCCATCCGTATCCATCCGTATCCATCCATCCATCCACATCTATCTATCTATCTATCTATCTATCCATCCATCCATCCATCCATCCATCCATCTTACTATCCATATATCCATCCGTATCCATCCATCCACATCTATCTATCTATCTATCTATCTATCTATCTATCTATCCATCAATCCAATTATCTATCTATCAATCTGTCTAAATACATAGCATTTCACTGTGCTTTTTCAGCCAGCCCATATCGCACAGTAAATACAAAACTACAATAAACCATTGATACTAATTTTAACAAAGCGATACCTCGTGTTACAGATAAGTTCATCACCTTTTGCGCATAAGTCTGTAAAATTCTCATCAACATCAAATCTGACAGTTTTTGCGTTGTTGTTGGCCTTCTCGCATTCATACGCGCAGTAAATTATCCTCATTCCGTGTCGAAAGAGAATAACACAGAAAACAATAGAATTTTTTTCCGGTCTGCCAGTTCAGGTCGTCCTTTTTTTTTCGAGGGATATGTAAAAGGCTTGGGGAAATATCCAATAGGGTATTTTCACTTAAATACAAGAGGGGAGGAGAGGAAGTCGTCACGGCATTGAATACACAAAGGCTAATGGTAAAAGCGCTGGGGCGTCGCGACGCCGGCGCCCAATGGCGTACCACACTTACCCATTATGGTACAGTAGACTTATGGAAATACACACTAACCACTCCCTTCCTATATATCACCGATGTAATTGTTCGACTGATGTACTTGATGAATACATTACACGTGCTAATTGTTTTTTTTTTAATTTGTTGAAATTTTTTTTTATATTGTCTTGATTGTTTAATTGTCTGTCGTGTTCGGCGTATAGTCGAACATCTGCAACCACGATTCACTTGTTCGCCTGGAGTGAACACGTTCGCATATAGTCGCTTGATTGATTCACCTTTGGCGAAAATCAGTGTATCAAGGTAAGGTAAACTTTAAAGTTAATTGTAATTCGATCAAGTTGTAAACTGGAGTCTAAAGAGTCGTGCTAATAGCTTAGGTGGAAGCTACTGTTGACATACGTATGACAATTAAGTTTAACTAACTAAGATTTAATTAAGTTTACCACAGGATTCTAACTTGATAAAGTCATTTATTAGCTGTCCTATAGATTGGTTAGAATTAGAACCTTAAGATGTAAGTCTATAGCCTAGTATTTTTGAAATGTAGACCATGGTTTGTTTGGCCTATAGATTTATGACAGTTTTGATAGTATTTTCTGTTCCTCTCTAGCGCAGTTGTGATAGTTACACTAGTTTAACAGCTGCACAATTAAGTTAATCAAAATTATTAATAGCCTTTAACTAATGGAGTGTGAATCCAACCATGTTTAATGAACCTAGTAATTCAGCTAATCAACAGTTTATTTAGATTACAAATTAATAGGCATTCCTATTGGGTCAAATTACGTTCATTACTGTAATTAGGACTGAATTCAACCATGGCCTATGACCTAGTGTTTCATGACCCAAGACTATGGCCTAGTAATTCAGCTCATCCACAGTCTACTGCACTTGTATCTCCTCATTATAGACTTCCTAACCGTCTAGTTTGACCTATAACCTGTGATCCAGGCTAGAACTAGTCGTTATGGTCAACTCCCTAGTAACGATAACTGTACTAGAAGCCCGTGCATCATAGTTTCAGTTAAACTATGGTTGACGGCAGTTATATGGCATCTATTCATGGCGTTATTGTACTATAGTTACGTTACACTATCTTCGGGTTACATACACAACACACCCAGTTACAAAGTCAAGTCATTCAGTGGTCTTACTGCGCCTTATACGTGCTTAATGAAACCCGTTTCCAATCCCATCAAAGTAAGTGTCTTTGAAACTCTCTAGTATGGCTATAAAAGTTAAATAGGGTCCTGCCCTTGTGGGATGGAGAGATCTTTCCAGAAGAGAGGACGGGGGGGAGGGGGAGGGGGTTATTGAAAAGGTGTTTGGCCGGCGCTCTTATCAGCGCAGTCAAGGTTGAGTAAAAAGAGTATCTTCGTAAATCACGGGACCTTTTCAAGTGACACTTTTCCACTGGAAGGGACACGGGACACCGGACCGGCCACCCTCCGGATGGCTTTGATAATTACTCGGTCAAAAAGAACGATAGAAGAATTATGTTTTATGACCTTAGAGATTAACTCGGCAACTAGACTTTTTGTTTCAGCTATTTAATCTATCTATCTATCTATCTATCTATCCATCCATCCATCCATCTATCCATACGTCTATCTATCTATCAATCTATCTATCTATCAATCTATCAATCTGCCTATCTACCTATCTATCCATCCATGTATTTGTCCATCTATCTATCCGTCTATCTCTCCATCTATCCAGGTATCTACCCATCTATCCACCTATCTATCAATCTATATGTGCGTACGTACCATTCATTCATTCATTCGTCTAACCATCTCTCGATCTTTCCAGTTGTATCTACCTATTTGTCTATGCATCTTTCTGTCTATCCATCCATCTCTCCATCTACCTATCCCTTTAATACATATTGGCATACTGACTCGGACTCCTATTACGAATTACTGACTTTTCAAAAAAGACCGTAACATAAATGGGTTGGTGTGAAATGCGCAGTAATGCGTTTCCCTCTGTGTGGGAACTATCTCTACGCTCCTCCCGATCTGGCTATCTTTTCCAAAGAGCTAAGGGGACGCACACTATACGATACCACGTCTGTCTCGGGGTAATGAAGTTGTAACGCGCAGAGTCGTATATATTTCCCCCCCGTCCCTTGCAAGAGGGACCTAGATCGTAAAAGCGTTCTACCTTGGGTTCTGCCTGTGGGAGGGAAAAGAGTTATTATCCTGATGAGAGACAAGAAACCGAAGAAAGGAGCCTGCAACTCTCACTCGCAGTGTTTCCACGCAAAAACTACTAATCCCTGACTACAGCTACATGGACCAACTTAACACATAGATATTGAGCTCGTTAAGTTGTTTGCTTATTGGTTCACACACTTTCAAAGATATAGCAGCCAAAAAAATACCGAACGTAGAACTGGTAGTACTTTATGCACTGGTAAAGTTTCATTAAAATCGGATTGTTGGTTTCGCCAAAATAAAATTCCAAAGTTGATTTGATCCTTTCAGAACTAGGGCCTTTGAATTATGACGTCACGTCACGTGACCCAGCCATAAGACCCAGATAACTTCTATCTCACTCTTTATATGCAGCTAAACCAAGGCTTCATATAAATTGCAGTATAGTGAAAGAAATTACGACGGAAATATCACCCGTATCAACACGAGCAGCTCATTTGCCAGACCGTCAAGATGGCGGACACTTTCGAAACGCATAAAAGCTTCCCAGTGGAAGTACTGTGCGAGAGCCCTCGTTAGCAGAGACAGTCTAAGAGAATTGTTGTAGTTTGGCAACGGTGGCGTTGACTTCATTGACATAAGCCAAATGGGTTTTCCGCGTTAGCCTGTCGCCAGGCTCGAAACCATCTCAGCCATGCCGTACTTTACGATTACGAGCTACGCTAGCTGAAAAACTCAGCCGCCTTTTTTAACACTCAGCCACCCAATCCATGCTCACTGGTCACCTCTATGTAAGCGGGAGACAGGGAGATTAGGGGAAAAAAACGTCCTCGTACCGTCTCCTCAAGTGAGTCCTTTTACAGCGTTGCCAATTATCGAGGAATTCTATAACACTGCTCGCGTCTTCCGATTATGATCTCTTTAAAAATAGACTTTTACCGCCCTTAATTTCTCGAGGTCGGGACTAGAACCTTGTATACGCACTTGCACCTATAAATTTGTTTAAAGATTACAAACAAATACTGAGCTTTTCAATGCAATTAAGATGTATTTATTATACTAATTTTAATTCATTTACTATGTGATTTAATTAACTAATTAACTTTAAAAAAAATTAGTATAAAAAGAACACCCCATTTGTAATAATCATTGTCAGTTTACAGTAACGGGATCTTCATTCATTCTTTATATAGTGTATCAATCGTAATTATCACTGTATAATATACGACATCTATGCTAACACCTGCATTACATCTGCACCTGTATATAACTTTCACAAGAAACATGTCTATCATATGTATATCTATAGCCCAGTACATACTATATATCTACCTAACTACCTACCTATACATGTACCTACTTACATGTCTAACTACCTATCTATCTACCTATCGTAATTGTGCGATATCCAGTAAACTCATACAACTATGTTGACGTCCAAACGTTTTCGCTAGATGTATCTGTTTATATCTAGTTATATTTCCCATGTCTATCATATGTATCTACCTTGCTGTCAACCTATCTATCTAACCTACCTACCACCTACCATACCTACCTATCTACTTATCTGTCTATTTATAAATGTACATGCATGTTGTACACCTCGAAGAGTTGTTACTTTCCAGGCTGGATTCTACCAGTAGTGCGACATGTATGGATAGATAGATATAGATAGGTAGGTAGGTTAGACCGACAAACAGTTGGATTTCTTAAAACAGCAAATAGATTAAAGAAAAGGCTGTTTCCTGATGAAGCATTACGAAGCAGCTGCTTGTTTTCCATTCCAGAAGACAATATTTAGGGCTGCCGACTTTTCTTCTCCATAGAAAAGCAGCACGCTATTAACACAATAGTTAAACGATGAAAACCTCTAGGCATCTGACACGGCGAGAGGTCAGAGCAGACGTCTCAAGAAACACGCACCAACCAACAAGGCACCTGCCCGTTCCTCTATCACTGCAATCCATAGTGAAACAGATGCAACGAGGGGGTCTTTAAAGTAGCTAAACAGAACCTTCTAAGATTCGTCAGAATCACCATTTACAATTCCAATGGAACTATCGATTCAACTGATACGGTTAACGATAAATACCACAAGATAACTCAGATGACGTTGAGTACATTACTGGTCATTCGTGCGATGGATCTGATCTTGAACTGTGCTTTTTTAAGCGAAAGTGGCCGACCCCCTGTGGTGCACGGGGCTTTTTTTGTGGAGGTTGGACAGCACGAGCCATTCATTATTTAGCATGCTAACAGATATTTCTTTGGCAGAAGGTAGCGCGACAGCACCTGCCCTTCTTCTCAAGCCAATTGTTCCTGCACAAAACGCTTCGCTCCCAGTCAAACTCCCTAATCCACAGTAAATTTCGATCGTGTAATTAACATTAGAACCTTTTGCACCTCAGCCCCCTTGATGTTTCTGTTTTTCGACTACACAGCTGCTGTTGGTTATAGCTTGTAACTTTGCACTACAAGTTTATCTATCAGTCTACTTGTATATCAAGCTGTCTATCTATCTATCTATCTATCTATGAATCTATGGTATCAATCTACGTATTTATGTATTATGTATGTATCTAATAGTTTATCTATCAAGCTAACAATCAAGCTATCTATCTGTCTATATATCTATCAGTCTATCTATCTATCTATTTATCAAGCTACCTATCTATATATCAAGGTAACTGTCATCTATGTATACTATAGATAGTATACATAGACAGACAGATAGATCTATCAATCTTTCTGTCTGTCTATATATCTACCTGGTCATCTATCTGTCTATCTGTCTACCTATCTGTCTATCTATCTATCTATCTATCTATCTATATGTCTATCTGTCTATCTATCTATATGTCTATCTGTCTATCTATCTACCTACCTACCTATCTATCTATCTATCTATCTATCTATCTATCTATCTATCTATCTATCTATCTATCTATCTATCTACGTATTTATCTATGTCTATCTAATAGTTTATATATCAAGCTAACAATCAAGCTATCAAGCTATCTATCTATCTGTCTATCTATCTATCAGTCAGTCTATCTATCTATCTATTTATCAAGCTAACTGTCATCTATGGATCTATCTATATCTATCTATCTTTCTGTATGTCTATATATCTACCTGTCTATCTGTCTACCTATCTATCTATCGATCTATCTATCTACCCATCTGTCTATCTATCTACCTATCTAGCTAACTATCTATCTATCTAACTATCTAACTATATGTGTCTCCATTTGAACTTAATCAAATTACCATCATGCATCATCTTACAGATACATTAAGCGATATTGGTAGCCGATATCTATATAGTATATACTGGTATACTACAATAGCCTAGTCTTGAAAGAAGGCACCAAAGGGCAAGACGGAAAAAAGCCGCGATTATACAGTTACATTCGGCGAGTTGCAGCTGCGTTTCCGCGGATAGAACTTTCTTGGTAAACAGAGGAGAGCAAAACAAAAGGAGGGAATAATTGATCGGATCAGCTGAGGCAGCAGCAGCAGCAGACCTGTATTACCGGATTCGAGTTACATGTAATGCCGCCGGCTGGGCAGGTGACTTTTGGACTTGTTTCGCCTTACTGTGCCATTCTGACACGGGATGCGGTTTAGCAGTCACCGGCTCTTGGCATTGCAACCACTTGGCAGAGAGCCAGGTTTTTAGCACGACATGCAAAGCAGATTGAAAGATTGGGTCGAGATACAGACGATTCCGTATGGTTGAGTTCAACGTCTTTAGACGATTCAGTTGAATTCTACTTAACTTAATTACTGGGACATTTATTAAGTGTTATTGATTTCACCTACGCAAGAGAAGATGCTAGTAAAAGTTAAGTTATTTCACTTTCGAGACAGATAAAACAAAAGACGTAAATTGGAATTGAGAAATGTTCCGCTTCACCGGGCGTCTTACATACTTGACAAAGCTGAGCAAGTTCATAAAATCCTCACTCCGTTTTAATTAAGTCATAAAACTTGATGTAAAGTTTTAATGATCACGGGGCAGGCAATGGCCCTCGAGGACAAAAGATAACACGTGACATTTAAAGGGCCATTTCATCGACTTGGCTCTACAACCTTAACTCTTCCCAAAAGAAACCGTTAAGATAAACATTCTCTGTGGAAACTATCCCATTCAATTATATATTCCTAAATCGTATAAAATTTTAAATCTATATCAAATTATATAATATATGTTGTTTTTTAATTCTATTTCCAGGTTTTGGAGGAATCGTCCGACATGAATCAGAGTAAGTTGCCATCTTCCTTTTCTCTCTCTAGGATTGAATGAAGAAAGTTGCGAACCCCCTATTCTCTTAACAACGGTTATAATGGGGCACAGAATGTAAAAGAGACTCTCAAGTCTTGCATTTCCAGCTCATGTACGTAACCTCATTAAAGGTGATTGTACATTATGCGGAGAAAAATAGGCCGGTAATTGTTAACGACACACAGCTAAAAACATCTGTGGCTTGTTGGTATTGTCCGTACTAAGCTTCCGAAACACACGTTTGACTCTGCAACCAGCACCAGAGATTTAATCATTTGTCATATGCTGTTAATAACCACTGGGCTACCATCTGCACATGTGTTTTATTATATCCAATGCCCTTTCCTCTCTCTCAATTAAGCTCTTAATTTTTCAATAACGAGAAGTTTGTCCCATCGACACGAAAAGCTTTTCATCTGCATTTGCAACATCTTCTCACGACAAGTACATGCAGCATCGTACAATGCTACCACCACTTTTGAACTTTTACCACGGCGAAACTAACGACTCAAACTGAATGAAAACTTCGGGCCACACCAAGGTTTAGCTGATCTACATTGGCGATTTTTTGCAAAGCTATGCGATGTATACCTTCAAAGATATTTAGCAAAAACCTATTCCCATTCCGTACTCTGATCCCGATAAATTCTAGCTTTAAACATGTCTGTTGTTTCACCAACATCGGCGAGCTAATTCTCCATACTATTCCGCGATAAGTTCCAACTTTCTCGTTGGTTTTGAGTGTTGCCGATTGAATAGGGTCCTTGATGTTTGGTCGTTTTCACAACGATGGGATTCTTTGAAAAAGACGACAGATCTCTGGTCTGAAACCGAGTAAAATCAACAGGAGCAAGTGTGAAAAAGGGGGCAGTCCGAAACTAAACACGCATTGTGCTAAACGGCCCAATGAGACGAGCTGGCTTCCGTGAGCCGTGCTCGCCCGGGCGCTACCCCGCCTTGTTTACCTGCTGGCTACCGGCAACCGTTTCATATGGTGATGCCCCTCTATAACGGGCATCCGCTTAAATACTAACCTTAAACTTAAAATTTCTCTGATAAATCCAGTAGTTTTAGCGAGATTAGCAAAGATCAAGGGTGAAAATCCGATTACTATACCTGAATTAGGAGCAGAGATACCGTGTCCGCTAGAACGAGGTCAGGTGCATCGGGTGGTAAGAAGGGCTCAATCCCCGCCCCGCGTGTTGGGTGCATGTGAACGAGTCATGCTGCTTCTGACTGCTTACCTTTAAAATAGGGAAAGCTCAGTCGACGTGAGTCTCATTTAGCCGCGCATACTCGGGCTATTCACTCGGTGCGTTCTCCACTGTTACCTTAGTCGCAGACTTGGGAACTTCGTCAAATTGAAAGGTTGCGTCATAGGTCGCTTTTTGAGACATTCTCGGTGGTGAAATACCAAATCTGTGCTTCACAATCTGAAAAAGAAACTGACGGTAAATTCGCTATCAACTGTTTTCGAAATAAACAAAACGATCCAATACCAGAAAAGGTGGAAGGCAAGAATCGATCAACTCCCGCTCCTTGGTCGTCGTCGTCGATACCAAGGGCAATCAGCAGCACTAAGGCAAACGAGAGAATGTTGGTGTCTGAAAATTTATTGGCCAATAATCTGGTTGCCGCAAGTCCTGCCTGGAAAATGGATTTGCCGCCGATGGCTCACGTGCCTCTGCATCCGTCAGCTTCCGGTAAGGGATTCCATCGATGATTGCTATTAATCATGTTCGTTCGTAAACCAACCAGTCATCAACAGCATTAGAGAGATATTAATTTCATTGGTTAATTTTTAATTCGTAATTTAATTAAGTATTCGTTAATTTTACAACTTAAGATAGTTGGAGAGAGGGTGGAAAACTGGCAGTTTGCCATAAATGGAAGGTGAATTTCCCAGCGGTGTAATCTTTCCGGCATATCTGCTCTGAATGCCGGGAAAAACGAGTATGATTTTCCAGTCTGGCCGAAAAACCTATACGGCGGGGAGTTGTCTGCCGGGCACGTTTTGGAGTCGGAGAAACCCGTTTAGGATATCGATGCACTAACGAGCTTTTCCGTACAAAAAGATGGCGAGTTTTACAAGACTTGGCAAGGGACAAATAAGGCCACCCGGCTTTTAATCAGTCAACCGCCGTCGATTCAATTCATTAATTATGCGCCCCTTTTAATTATTTCAGGAACAGGTCCTACGCCTTTGCGTGATTTATACACGGCAGCGCCTCCAATGACACAATTAGCATCTCCTGCCCAGAGAATCTTAGATCTCTCACGTTACGCCGCCGTTCGACCGTACGACATCGCCGGCCAATTCCTCAATCACCCCAATACGGCCGTCTCCAAGATACTAGGTTCATCAAGTATTTACTCACCAAACTATCTTCTTTAAAAGTAACAATCGATCTTCTAACCGTAGCTGGATCCATACGCCCTCCTGGAATTATAGGAGGTTCCAAACCAAAGGTAGCTACCCCTACTGTGGTGTCAAAAATCGAGCAGTACAAACGAGAGAATCCTACTATCTTCGCCTGGGAGATACGCGAGCGTCTAATCTCAGAAGGTACGTTTCACATTTTCTAGAAAACACTCAAGGATACGGTCATTATGATATGATATGATAATGTATGCTGGCTTGTGGTTTCTCGTTATCAAACGGGGGAATGAGGAGAAATGACTTGGCCTGTAGTAGTCGACGGATGACCAGAATGAATGCAGCCCAGTTGCCTATTGTTCTCCCGTGTCGTGATTAAGTGGATACACGCATTCATGGGCCTGTAGAGTTTAGAAATGCGTTTCATCTGGCTCGTGTTGAAGCCATATCGGCTTGCACAGGGCTACCTGGTCGTATCCTCGACGGTTACACAACCAGACGCAGTGCCATTCTTCATGTCCAAATCAAGGATCTCGACCTTCTTTTTCTTATACATGCTGCAAAACAAAGAATCATATTTATTCCATCTGCATAACTTATGCGACCGACCTAATGCAATATAGGTTGCAGAACCGCATTTCAGCTTTCTACACGCGAACTGTACAGTCAAAGGCTTCTGAATGGCAAAGTTATGGATGTGTTTAAGTTTAGAATTTTATTTTGGCTAAACTAACAATCCGATCTCAATGAAACTGTACTAGTAGATTCAGTACTATCAGTTGTGCATTCAGTATTTTTTTGGCTGCAATACGTGCGATAACTTGGGGGCCATAAGCAATCAACTTTTCCCCAACAAGAACCCATTCGTACAAGACGTAAATGTTCGTACTATTTAATGATCGAAATTCATAGGACACACAAATTCTATTATGTAATTGCTATCGCATTTGTCTTGACATCTCACCATTCAAGGGAATTAATGCATAAAATGCGTTTTTTTAAAAACAGGAATCTTTACAATAACCTTTTCCTGCTGTTTGGATCGTATGGATTATGGAACAGTTCAGCTTTGAAATTTTTGATCGAATCTTAAAATACTTAATGATTCATTATAAGTAAGATTTGAATCGCAGTTCATAAAAATGATCGCATCTTCATTGTACATCATCATTCAAGGAAGTAAATTTTTGAAATGATTGTGAAAACACAGGAATCTGTACGAACGGTACAGCGCCCAGCGTTTCAAGTATCAACCGCATCCTTCGTAACCGAGCGGCGGAGCGCGCCGCCGCCGAGTTCGCACGCGCTGCGGGGTACGGCCTCTACTCGGCGGCCGCCGCTGCAGCTTATCCCTTTCCCTGGGCCACTCCACTCTGGCCCGGGTTAGCTTCTACAGGAGTCGGTCCTTCAGCTGCTGGGTCGGTACCCAACCCTGTTCATGTTCCTGTTAGTCTCCCGGGCCTTGTTCCTCACGCTGCGATGGCTGCAGCGGCAGCAGCGGCTGCAGCTGCGGCCCACGGAGCGACTAGTCCGCAGCGGCCTCCGGTTCCTTGCTCCTCAGCTTCGGCGGTTATCGCGCCGGCAGATAATGTAACTTCACCGGCAGGGTCTCCTCCTTCCCGTGCAGACTCGGTCAAGTCGGCATCTCCCGTGATGGCTGCGAAACAAGGTAAGAAAAAGCCAGTCCCCGTTTCATTGTTTCAGCCCATAACGTGTGTTTTTTCACAGTTGTGCGTCGCAGATGTGCGCTATTGTTTTACAAAGTTATTGTATTGTCCATGCTCAGTTTGCGTGGACAGTGAGAGTGGCATTCCATGTCGTAACGTACAATTACTAGTTATGTACGTCACAGGACAAAAAAAGAGTCCAGAATATTTCGTGACAGAAACGGAAATGCCTATACTTTTGATAAGTCAATACTGAAATCCATTAAAGAAATACTTGAAATACTATAGGCTCAGGTTTCAGTACAAAAGTATGCATTTCTGGAATGCTGTGTAAACTTCTATATTGTTTAAAAATAAATCCCATTACGACAAGAACGTTTTTACGATTCCACTGTACAGCTATGCAAACAGTTATATAGTTTACCTTCGTCGTCTGGGTTACCTTTAACTACCTACTCTTTCATGCTATATAGACAGATAGATAGTTAGGTAGATAGGTTAACATTTAGGTAGATGTATAGATGGGCTTATATAGATAGATAGATGGAAAGATAGATAGGAAGACAGATAGACTGTAGACAGATAGACAGATAGATATATACATAGATACACAGACAGACAGGCAGATAGGTAGATAGACAGAAGGATTGATATAGATGGATAGATAGATAGACAGACAGATAATAGACAGATAGATATATTCATAGATACAGACAGACAGACAGGCAGATAGGTAGATAGACAGAAGGATGGATATAGATGGATAGATGGATAGAGACAGACAGATAGATAGATGGATAGATAAATAGAAGGATAGACAGACGACAGTCAGACAGACAGATAGATATATCCATAGATAGATGCAAACAGGCAGATAGGTAAATAGACAGACAGACAGACAGACAGATAGACGGACAGATAAATAGACAGATAGACAGGCAGCTAGATAGAGAGATATAGAGAAAATTTATATAGAAGTAGATAAATAGAAGATAGATTCGTAGAAACGTAACAGGTCGGAACAAAGTTTGCCAAACGAACCGACAATCTTCCTATCCTTTTATTTGTTACTAATCATCTAATAAACTTTTTAAAAAAACGCTTCATAAAATTTACTTAAGTACTTTCATAACTCTGGCACGCGACATTAACCGGATATCTTAACTCTTTGATTTCCAGAATTTCGCGATCGCGACCTTCGCGTGCGTCGCAGTCGCAGCCGCAGCGGTAGTCGTCCGCGCAGTCGCAGTCGCAGCGTCAGTCGCAGCCGCAGTCGCAGTCGCAGTCGCAGTGGAAGCCGCAGTCGCAGTACGGACCGCGCGCTCAAGGAATGCGATTCGCGGGGGACCAGCCCCATGCCGACGGGGTCCTTTCTCCCGACGCCGGTCATGGCTCATCACCAACTCTTGTCGGCCGATCACCAAAAATTCCGGCGGAACCGAACTACATTCAGTGCCGAGCAACTGCAGGAACTCGAGCGCGAGTTTGAAAAGTCGCACTATCCGTGCGTAGCTACACGCGAACGACTTGCCGTCAAAACCAATCTCTCCGAAGCACGAGTCCAAGTAAGTTTTCCTCCTTCAATTACCAAAGTTTGTGTCATGTATGTAGAGGGAGAATAACAGGTTTCCCACTAGACGATATAATCACGATGAAAGGGTATTTTTTCCCGCCAACCAACCGTGATCCAATCGTACGATATTTGACTTGTTATGCAATTTTGTTTGATGGAAAATATGGCTTTGGCTGTCGGGTTTTTTTTTTCTGGTCCGTCAAATCTCCTCCGTTGTCTGTTTAGATAGCTGATTAGCCGATTTGACTGTATGCCGGTTCCTTTGGTAATTACCTTGTTCTGTGCGGGACAGTCTTTTCAGTCTGGCCAATAGAGTCGGGGGAGAAGAAATCTAACCTTGAAATCAACCCATAGTGGCCAGTCTGATAGAGCTATTGGGAGGGATTTTTCAAAAGCTGTTCAGTTTGAAGAAGTGCGTAATTAGAGGAGCCTAATTAGTAGCCATAAAGGCTGATGCACGCCTGCAAGAACGTATAAAAAGCTCTGAGGGGTTTATATACAATTCGCGTGCGTTTTTATTTATTTGTCCAGTGTGGTGTGCCGCAAGGCGAGGTTAGGAAAAAAGGGGCCCCTTAATTAGATTAGGATCGAATAGCCGGGGTAATCTGTATGCGGACCGGGATTTATGAGACGTAGAAGACCAGGAGCCTCGACGGGTATAACTTTTGCGGCTACCTAATAGCTTGCGACCCTAACTTGTTATTTTTCGGCTCCAGATATTTTTATTTTATTTTTTTCAAAATTTTCATTTCTGAGGGTCTCCATCTTTTGCCCGTGTCTCGGTTATGTGCTCTTATGCATCGTTCCTCTAGTGTTGCGTACACCCAGAGGCGTTGGCTTCTTAAAAGGTGACACTTTATGGCCGTAAAACGTAATGAAAAATTCCAGCCCCTCCGTCTTTTATAGCCAAAAACCGCGCCGCGCTTCCCAAATCGTAATCAACTTCTCTCCCCTCTCTTTAAATATTTACAAGACGACTCTAACACGAGGGTAGAAAAACATAATCCAAATACTTAAAAAAAATTACATTTGCCCTTTCGGGTGTTGAGCTATCAGCACAAGAGATATGCTCGGGATTTGTCGGGGATTCTTGAGATTCTCAGGGATTTTCACGAGATTTGCGGCTAAAGTTTTGGAAGATTTTTAGAATTGCCAACCCCTTCGGAGGAGACACAGTCATTGAAGGCGAAGAGAATTTGAAAAGAGCTCAAGATTCTTGACGACATCTTTTGGCTACGGCTCTGTATTAATGAGCAGGTTTCGTCGTACAAGGACGCGTCTGTCGCAAATGTTCATTACAACACACAAATGTTTAATACGAGTCCATTTATCGTGCTGCCACGGTTGCCCGGCGCATTCATCCATTTATAATTTTTGTTTAAAAAAAAAAACATTAACAAAATGCGGCTCTTGTTTGTTTCCAACACCCGGATGCATAGTATCAAATCCCCAACCGGCCCCAGAACCCAACTGGTATTGAAACACAGATAGTTATACATTAGATGGATAGATAGATAGATTTGGACACTTGAAAACGGAGTTCTGGGGCCGGTTGGGATGTGATGTTATATTGCCCACCCGGATGTAAGCCACCTTTTGGTCGTCAGCAGTTTCATTTCGAGCTGTTTTACGCGAAAATTCCATATCGATATGGCGATTTTCAGGCGACATCTTGTCTTTAAACCATCTATTACGTCTATTATACATTACATATATTATTATATCATTGCTATTAGGAACTAGTATCTTTATATCCTAGTTTTTCATCTTATTTTGTTAGTTTTAAGCAAGGTTTGTTAGTTTATTAAAATATACTATACTATACTTGAAGGGCAAGTTGAAGTACGGTGTATCTATAATAGTATAATAGTACTATCTTGTATAGCAACGCAATAGGATTTTTGCTAGGGGAAAAGTTTATTGCTTAAAACTCCTACAATTTCAAAGATATAGCAACCAAAAAATAGGAAACCTAGGTCTAGACGTACTTAATGTAGTGTTTAAATTTCGTTTCAATAGGTTGATTAGTTTTGCCGAAATAAAATCCCAAACGTTGTAAATTACTATAATTCCCCACCATTCATGACCCTGACTCTCTACTAGACTGTACTATACTAATTACTATGATGATATGAATATTACTAATATATACTAGGATAATATTACTATTATGCGATACAATCGACACGGCAATTCTCAAAAAGCATCTTATCTGAGTCATCTGCGCAATGTTTTACCATCTCTACACTGCTATGGGCATTCAATACCTCTACATTCTTTATTGTATCTTCCTTCTTTTAACAAGTTACGGTAATTCAAAGCTTGTTAATTAATGTACTATACTATTTACAGTTATTATACTGTTACATGTACTTTACGTACGAGTTAAATACACTAGAAATACTGCGCAATATACAATTTGCCATGTACCAATATGATTTCTAGGATCTTTAATTTCTCCACAACATGAAACGTTGATTGAAACTTTTCAACTAGACTACTAAGCTACATACAGTTATCATAGTTACATAAGACTTTGAATACTGCGTATACTATTCTTATTACATATTACGACATTGTCCAATGATGTGCACTGCTCTTATGTATAGTATGGAGCAATGAAAAGTTGATCGCTTATAGCACCCAAGTTTTCACAGATATATCAACCGAAAAAGTACTGGCTGTAGAACTGATAGCACTTTATACACCTGCAAAGTTTCATTAAAATCGGGTTGTTAGTTTTGCCAAAATAAAATTCCGAAGTTTGAAACCCATAGTTCTATCAGACCGAATCCTTCAAAAAAGAATCTTCAATCGTTTAGGAGTTGAAATACGTTGAGTGTAAAAAAGTATGTGCATATAGGGTTACAGATGAGATATTAAAACAGATATATTTCTAACCAGGTTTGGTTTTCTAATAGACGAGCCAAATGGAGACGCCATCAGCGCATGAACGTCCCGCCGCTAGCCACCAACAACACCAGCAGCAGCAACACCAACAACAACAACAACAGCAGCAACAACAACCACCACCACACCAGCTCTGGCACCCCTGGACCTACGCGCGCTTCCACCCCTGGCTCCAGTCGCTGCCGGAATCCTTCCGCAAATGAGTACGATTCCGACATTAGTGTAACTAGCGACTGACAGTCCGCATTCGACACGACTCAACTTTTAAAGAAAAACCGACCTTGATATCAAGTTCTCACGTTGACGGAGCACAGTGAAATATAATAATAAAAAAAGCGAAATAAAAATAAAGTGCGTGGGCCTGAACTGATGCTTGGAAAATGATCGTGAGCAATTAACGCGGTCACAGTCATGAATATAACTGCAATTGTGTGTTGTAAAACCATCGGCGCAACAGTTATAATGTGTCGCCCCTCTAGACATCTCTCTCTCTCTCTCTCAACTTTAACACCCTTCATTATGTGTTATTTTTCGAGTGATTCTTTCTACTACCCTTTTTTCTCCATCGTCATTATTATTATATCGTCTTTATACAGTTTTCGTCTTCATCTTTTTCACCACCACCAGCAACACCACAATACATTTAATTTCTATCACCCGGGTTTTGTGCTTTTTATTCGCAATTCCTGCTGTTTGAAGCGAGTTTTAACCTACAGTCTAGAACAATAAAAAATGGGTTCTTACTGGGCAAAAGTTGATTGCTTATTGCTCCTACACTTTCAAAGATATTACTACCCAAAAAATACCGGGTATAGATCTGGTACTAATTAATGCACTCTGAAAGTTTCGTTCAAATCGGTGCGATAGTTTAGCCAAAATAAAATCCTAAAAGTTAGATGTTACAATCACTATCCGCCATTGAGGACCCCCTCTTTTTTGCTCTAGACTGTACGATGGAGAAAACTGGACCCGACGAGCTGTTTCTGTTTATTTTTCCGTCTTTTTTTTCCCTGAAAGAAAAAAAGTTGACGGTTGCTTGTTTGACGGGTGCTTGATAGTCAGCATAGTTTCGATCAAAGGCCACCGCTCAGTGAACTGACCATAACTGGACAAGTCAAAGTAGAGCGCACTGTGCGATCGTAGCTTACTGATTAACCAGCCCGGTCGCTTTTTATTGTCTCTCTGCGCTTTTGCCCCTCTATATGAGCTCGGCTTTTTTTTTACTGAAAAAAAATCTCTCCTATTTTGTCGCTAGCGTTGTATTAAGCATGTAGAATCACATGTTGGCTTTTTTTTAAAAAGTCGTAATCATCACCGAGACACATGGCAACACACCGCTAAATTTCAAAGAGAGAAAACTGCTTCTGTGTGTGTGCTATATCTGCCTTCATTGATATACTCGTTCCCTTGTATTGTAATCGGAATGTCTTTGACCCTAATTCCCCCTCCTTGGAATGTTATGCATCAGTCATTCGATATGTATGTGATTCAATGCGAACGTCGACCAAACTAAATCTGAAGTTGAAAAACAAAAATTGCGAGAAAAATACACTTGCGCACCATTGCAAATACGAAAGCGACTGACTGCCATCACCTTGAATGGAAGGGACGCAATAGATCACAAAGCGAATACCTTTAACGGAATAATACCATGTCATATACACGTCAGCCTGAGCGGAATAATAGATAGACACGACCCATGTCGCTGGATAAATTAGTCAGCTTTCTTCTATGCGGGATGAAAACATGGCAACGTTGTATCGGTAGCCATGTTAAGACACCGTCGAGAGGGAAAGAGGCAGGGAGAAAAAAATATGTTATTAGAGCCGCGGACGTACAAGTCAGGAGGCATGACAAAGCCTAATGGCCTGTAAAATTGCTGTCATGCCAATGTGACACCGGATATTGAAGCCCTATTGTCGCCGATTTTTGACACGTACTACGGGCTGAGGGGATCATCAGTGACGTGTATTGACAAGCTGCACGTCGTCTGCTACAATTAAAGAGCCACTTTCCCTTTTCATTTCCACGGACTAAAGCCTGGCTCTTCACACCTACAGTTCGCAGATTATCTACCAAATTAATCTAATCCCACAGATACGCCGTTTCTTCTTTAAAAAAGCCACAGTTGGCCAACAAGGGAGGTCGCGACATTTTGCTCACAAATCCAACTTACGGAAAAAGTCAACAAGCAATAGACAAGCAGCCCAGAGGAGATATTTTAATGAACATATCATTTCGGTATTTTTTCTGCTTCTGCGTGTCCAAGTTATTATTCCAGTTATTTCAGATCAAAGATATTGATGGAATCCCAATACGCTGGCCTTTTGTTTAAACAAACAAACAAACAACAAGGTAGCTGATATGTGTATTTTTTCCCCATCTTGCTTATTGGGAATTTCTTCCAGAGTTTTGAGATTGCGCGCGATTAGCCCGTAGTTGTTTATTTATATTCTGCAAGCTCTACTACGGTCCGCGAAGGGGGCATTGAAAAAGCAGCGGAATTAGCTCGGCAGGGTAACTTTCAGTGCATTTTACATAATAAAAACCCATTTTTTAAAACCGTAGTAACAAGGCACACAAAGAGTACATAGAGTCGCCTTTTGTTCACCGGAGTATTTATCAGTGGCTTCTTCCACCTATTCTCCTCGGACGATTCCTCCATAAATCAGTAGCCAAGGGGTAATTAATCCACACCCACTCTCCGCGACAGATTGGCGTTAAAATTAACCCTCAAGCTGCGTTTGTGAAGCAAACAATGCAGAGCAGTGTGTAACCTTCGTAGAGCTATTACCAGCGGCCTGGACCCCTCGGTTTCTATTACGGTGACTCTTGGATAACAATGAAACAGCGTCAACAAAAGCTCGAGTTGTTGTTACACCTCAAGAGAGAGAGTACTTGTCCAAATGGCACCGTCCAAGTGAGCGAAATAAACTGACAGGAGGGGGTGGGAGACCCAAATGGTGAGGGATAAAAAAGCGAATAACCGGGGGAAGAAAAAATGGACCGTGATGGCGTTAATTGATCGTGCGTCAGAGCGGCCAGAAATTAATCACCGTTCAAACGAGGCATTTCTAAAAGGGCTGCTATTATACTTCCACAGCCCGAGTCGTGTTTAAAGTTGGTCCCGCTTCTTTTCCCGTCCCGTCATTTTTCCAAAGGATTTCTCCGCCGTTTTTTTTTTTACAGAATCAAAACCCTGCGGCTGTTATATTCAAACTGTTGACAATAGCTGCAAGTGATGGTGAAAAGGGGTTTCGTATAATCCTGCTTAGCCTGTAAGCAAGTTTCCTCCAACGTCCCTAACCCATTGTTTTATTTATGGACCATCAGCGTTTTACACCTTCTACCATCAGCACCTCTCTGGACAGTAACCTGTCGCAGGTAAACCCATGGGGAGTCATAAGTAACGTACAAGTGCAGCAGAGACTGAAAACAATAATTCTTCAGATAAGTCTCATGAGCAAGATATTGGGACCCACAATAGGCTATATTCTTCATTTGAAGTACATATTGTTAAACATACATTGCAAGATTGATCACCTGGTAAATTGAAAGGCCAGCAAAAGAGCAAATTTTGAGTCAATTGGCTAAATTATGATTTGTTTGGTTAATTCGATTGTCATTGGCTGGTTAGACTATAAAGGTGTGGTTAAGATTACCTTTGCGGTGGTTAACATTATTACTAAATGGGTTGATATCAAAGTTTATGGAGAATGTCAGAGTACAACAAGACTGGTTGCATGTAAGCTCCACAGGGCATGGGCCTGCAAGCGGTTGTGGTCTTGGCTATTCACGGATAACAGCACGACTGTTTTATTACACAAGTCATATATATAATAATGATAATGTCAAATTGAATAGGGTTTAACTCGTACTTTCAAGTCTACATTTCCTTGTAGGTTGATATTCATTGCATTCTGAATGAGTGCAGACACTCGGCTATGGTTACTCCAAAGTGAAGCATATTATCGTATCGGTAATACCTTGGATGCTAACTTAAAACATCTACTACATTTACAAAGTCTGATTTACAGCACATTTCGTGTTACAGCTATAAATAGTCTTGTATTACATTGCGGTGCGTTCACTAACAAGCAGCACGTGACAAAACCACACCCAGCGAGCAAATTCTCTCAGTCACGAGGGAAGGTACTAATTAACGACGGCTAATAACTCATCATGGTCCCACAAAACGAATTGTTTACCTAAAGGTAAGGCGTTTATACAAGGCTCGTGCATTCCACAGTGTCCGCCATCTTGACGGTTTGGCATTCAGCGGTTCGTATATCCTTCTGGCTTGCACGAGTTCGTCTGCTTGAATTCTACCATAAGCGAACTTAACATCGTAGCAGACGAACTCGTGCAAGTCTTGCCTTTCCGTGCAGGTTGGGGCAATTCCTCCGTAAGTTCACTTACTAAACTTGTACTAATACTATAGTACTATTACTAATAGTATCAATAATAATAAGACCAAAATAACATTCCAGGACTTGTATTATTTTGATTTACCTAAGAGTTTATGATGTTAAAAAATATCCGCGAATATCCATAATGCGTAAGCCCTATATACGAACATCTCAGTATACTTATGAGTATCTACACACGTCAAGGTATTCTGATCCAGTGGCGTGCCGAGGGACTTTGGGGTCCTGGTCGGAAACCCTTGATTCTTGCGAGTTGAAGGGTCAGTTAAAGGCCCCTTGGCCAGCAAAAGTGGGCCCCGAGCTCGACCTGGGCCCTGGGCAGCTGCCCCACTTTGCCCTCCCCTTGGAACGATACCATTCTGATCGAGGTATGATTATAGATAAAGGTACTTGATGCAATAGGCTAACCGGGAGTAAATCTTCATTTACATCAATACAGTTTGATTGTGATGGTTTTTTAGCTGAACCACTAGCCAGAGGTACAACTGCACAGATTCATTTTTAAGGAAAAAGACGGGGAGGAAAAAGGCAAGTTTCTTTAGTTAATCACGCGGACCCCAGGATGACTAAACAAGCTTTTCATTATAGATTGACGATGATGACGCTGTCGTTACGGCCAATTGCGCAGCCAATGGTTCAGACAGGACGTTCTTACAGCACAATGGAACGCTCTTTCTGTGCCACAGATTAGAAGGGAAATACAATATTTTTCTTTCGAAGAAAAAAAACGAAGAGGAAAGATTTAAAATTCAGCAGCCAAAACAATAGGTTAGGAGAACCTTCAGTGAACAACTGAGCGCTGAAACAAATTACAGTACCATTTCTTTGCATTCTTTTGACCGAGATGGGACAACAAAAAGGTTAGAAGAAACGAATCAAGAAAGACGGAGGGGTTCGCAAGTCCACGGAAATGCGTCCGCGAGTTGTTATGAATCTCTGAAAGATTTTTCAAGATTTCCGCGATGTTCAAGGATTTCTAGAAAGAATTCCCCCCCAAGATTCTTACGAGATTCTGGCTGAAGTGTTAGAGGACTTTTCAGACTTGCGAACCCCTCTCGAGAAAAACAAAAATCGACCTTTTCAGTTCGATTCACACTGGGCTCTCTGTTCTTTGCACTTGGTAAACAAAAATACATTATACGAGTAAGAAAAAAAAATTTAAAAAAATGCAATTCCGAAGAAAAGAGAACTGGTTAGGTTATTGCATTAAAGTTCCCCCCCGCTGGGTTGGACGTCGGACCGCTTCGGTTACAAATGTTTTACGCTTCATCAGAGTTTTCAAAGCCATGGCACGACACGCTACACTAGCAGACAAACTAAAGCTAAAGATTCCCAATTTTTATTTAATTTTTCTTTCCATTACCTAAACTAGAATAGCTGCTGGTGACCTAGCCGAATTTACACAGGAAATTTTTTTTACAGCAGCTAGATACAAGTTATATCTGTGGTTCACTCTCACACGTCAAATTTTTATTAGAGTTGTAAAATACTGGCTTGGTACACAAGATACACCCTTTTTGGTAGGGTTTGATATCTATTCGCCGGCTTTTTACACAGGTGCGTAGTTGTTGTGTGTGATGATCCTTTTCCCACAGACAGAGTTTTCCCATGACTTTTTACCGAGAGAAAAAGGGGAAAAAGAGACTTTTCTATGGCTAGACAAGAAAGAGTGCGAGTTTCGGGGTTTGCTCGCTCTCTGTGTGTGTATATAACCGTCTTGAAAAGGAGGTAAAAACCGGGCAATAACTCATAATTCCATAGCAACCCCCCCACCTTTTCTGAAGATTATACGATTCAAAACCCTATTCAGAGCTGGTAGCCATGTTCACTGTCACCGTTTTATTTCCTCCTGCATATTACAATATTTCATTTCGTTATATAAGTATAATATCCCACCGGAAAAGTGTATTCTCGAAATAAAATAACAATAATCTTTACCACAATCGTTTATATCAAAAGGACCAAAAATGCTAGTAAACCATCGATATTGATACATTCCTTTATGGGGGGCTTACAGTTATGACGTCACATCACGTGACTCGCCGTATAAAGCTCCGTAAACCTTAAGAGACACACACAGGTTGATCTTCCCGGAAAATGTCATAAACGTGTGGCCAAACGAAAACTACTCAATACCCCCGTAATGATTTAGACATTAATAGATAATTCTAATCAATTCAACTAAATGAAGTAGGTAATACGATAGGCTGGTCGACAGCCCGTCAAGATGGCGCATACTTCAAAACGCACGAACCCTGCCACACTAGTTTCACACTTTTACCGCTAGTGGCGCCACTAGCGCTGCTACCTCATTAAGCGCATCTGGTCCGTTTCCATTGTCTCGTGCTACGTTGTCTCCAAATTGCGGTAATTCGCACGTCAAACCGCGTTTTACAATCCGATAAAAATTTTCTCGGGTTTTGCTCACCATAGAGGGGGTGACACCGACGCCTAAACCTTTCGCGTTTAGTTCCGCCGTAATTTGTTATATTTACCCCCTTGAATGTTTGAGGACACAGAAAAGGGGACGCTTGAATGAAAACGAGCCCTCTTCTTGAAGGTGAAAAATCTCCCGCCCAATGAGATTCTCCCCACACTCGTAATACTACAGCAAAAAGGGATCTTTTACGTCCTATACAACGAATTTTTTTTTGAAAAATCAACCTTGTGTATATACACACAAAAAAGGGATATCCAGGTGCTTAATTTCTTCATTTATTATTATTTTTATATTTTTTTCTCTCAAACCAACACCGAGCACATGTGCACAGTTAGCGACCCTCGAGAAAATGGCCGTTTTCCTCGGCTTTTTTTCCCCGTGACGAGAACAGAAGCGCTTAGAGAGAATCAGCGTGAAAGATTCACTGAGCGGATTTATGTCAGGCGGCTCTTATGGGGCTCCCGCTCATAAAACGAAAATCTTTATTTATACAGGGGAACTTTTTATTTATCTATTTATTTATTTTTTAAATTCCTCCTTCAAAAACTACTCGTCTCAAGGAAAAGCGAGCCCGGGCTCCCGCGCCGCACATACGAGACCATGTTGAATTGGTCACAATATGGCCGACCATCACGCGATAGATATGATTAAAAGTAGAAATCAATAGTCAGCAGAGATGAGTTATGACTCGATCGAAAGAACGTTTCATCTCTATAGTATATGTGTGTTTGGGTATCCATCGGGCGCGCTCTTATTTATTATGGAATTAATCAATTTATTACGGGGTCGTATATACCGAGATGCTTCCTTGTGATAACGCTGGGAAAACTTCATTTGCAAGTCAATTTGCATGCTGCGTGGCCAAACATTGAAAACTCCCCTCACCCCCCCATCCCCCAGCCCCCACTCCACCCAAAAATAACCGTTAAAGGTGTTCGAGTTAAACTGAAACACTTGCTGGCGAGAAACAGCTGCTCATTACAAGTGCTATTTTCTTTTGTTTTTTCCACCTCCGGCTTCCATATCGTTTACATTTTTTGGTGTGTGCCTCGTACTTTTCACAGGTCCCCACTAAATCAACACAAGTGCGCTGAAAATCGTTGATTTACTTAGCACATTGTCAAATTTCATTCCATCCTATTTGCCCTTTTTTTTCTCAATTTCACAAAAATGTAAACAGAACGTGGCTGGCAACACATCTTCCCAATTCCCCCCTTTAAAAAAAAATATCGTTTTTAAATTTTGCGAAAATTCTAAAATTGACATAGTTGTTCAAACTGTAACGGTACTTGGGGGAAAAAAGTTCAATTAGATTTAGAAAAGAGAAACTGGCAAGTTTCGAACTGAAATAAAGGAGGACGGTAAAAATGATTGAAAAAAGGAAAGAGAAAACTGGCAACGCTGTAGACGGGGACTGTCGTCTGCTCGCACGCGTGTCTGCAGCCGGCATTCTACAGTGGGGGCGCGGACGGAGAATGGGACGATTGGAGAATCGAGTCTGGCCGGTAACAAGTTTGTATAGGTCACTTTGATGTTATCATGTACCAAGTAGCAGACAATTGAAAATCCGAAAAAGGCAGTAGACATGTAATCTGCATATTTGCTTTGTCTGCGGCAGTGAAGCCGCGGAAATCGCGATAATAAACTTGCACACGGCAAACGGGAAAACATGACCAAATCGGCTTGATTAGTATTCCGGCCATTGCACACCCATCATCACTCAAAATGTTCCCCCGGCTCTCCAAAATATATCGCATTGTTTCATTCCCCAACTCGCATTTGATTTTAAGGACAACACTAAAAACTAGTTACAATTAAAAACTCTCCTAACGCTAATCAATCACGACTCATACTTCCTGACTGAGTCATTTGCTTTCTCTTGTTCTCATTACAGACTTTAACGTAGTGTCGCCGTAGGAATGGATGGTGCGACCCCTATGCGGTTATAATCATTCTATAGTTCACAGAACAGCCCTAAAACCTCTAGTCTAGTCCGGAAAAGACAACAAATACTTCCTAGGGCCTTCATGGTAGATTCATAGCATACTGCAGCTACTACTACTACTACGGAAAGTACTATACGGCAGCTGTAAACATAGACTATTGCACCTGTGCAGCTGCTCAACATGTCTATATCAAATCCTAAAAGCTGTCTTTACAAACTGAACAACAAATCAGAGGCAAATTTACCAAGTTTTTCAACCCCGCGTTAACAACGTGAAGTATGTAATCCGTTATATAAAACCAGACTGTAATTAGTCATAATCCAGACGGAGACTGGTATAGGTAATGTACACCAAACTAAGAGCAAATCAGGTTGGATGTCCTATCCGTACTTTTGTAAAAGATGTAGATGGATATAAATAGATACAACATTGATTTTAGACAGAGTTCGGAGAATAGTAACGACAGCAACTACAACAACTACTGTACAGTTACAACAAACCTATAGAACCCATTACAACCGACTTGAAACAAACCGCTTTTAAAAAAATCCTTACTAAACTACCTGTTTAGGGAAGACACTGATTAGATTAACGGCTAGGTAACCCCGCTACAGGGCTTACGCATTATGACGTCACGCCACGTGACTCTCCGTATAAAACACAGAGGCACACGTGCTTTACAAAATAAAATAATCGTTATTCTCGCTCATTCACGAGGTACACTTGCATCAATAAGCTGCAACAAACAGTCTGAAACTGTTGAATTTAATTTAGCCAGAAAATACTCAACGCGAAAAAATGTACAAGATACGATCAGCTGATAGTTCGACCGTCAAGATGGAGGACGGGTTAGCAACGCACAGGTTCTAAAAGACCATTTACGGTCATTTGCAATCCAAGTAACCCTTCCTCGCTCAAATGAGGCTATGGTGAAAATTCACAATCCAGTTAAGACCGTAATACTCACTCAGCATTATCACACGACAGTTTTATCAATACTAATATTCAGTAATTCTACACCCTGTCGCAATCTGTTTTTACAGACATTTGTACTGTAAAACTGTTTGAAATAGTATATCGATCATGTGTACTCAGCTGTTATAAACAGAAATTTTCGCCCTCTAATTGCATAAGAGGCTACATAAGAAATGATAAATTTTTACTCAAGTTTTTTGCTCTACGGGTCGGCGTTGTCTCTAGAAGTAAGTAAGATAAAGATTGGACTCTCATTAGTCATAAAAAGATCAAGATGTGTGAGGAGACAAACGGAACAAGAAACGAGTTATGGGCGAACAGGAAAACGACCAAAAACCCCCACCGGCCCGACGGATCAGCTGGTTGCACAAAGGGACACAGAGAATCGAGATTTATATTCCAGTTGGGACCTTTGGAGATTAGTTTCTTATCGGTCCCTGGCAACCGAGGAACATCCACGATATATACAACCCGTCTGGGCCGACCACATTCTCCGAGCGTGGCCTGCGAATCCACATTCCGCAATTCCCGTATAATTGTCTCCCATATCATAAGAATATCATAAAGCCAATGGACAAGTTTTTTTCCTCCGTCTCTTCGCTATACTCCCAGATGACAGTCTTATTCGTAAAATATCTTACCGCCCAGATCTTTTTCCTATTTCTATTACAATTGCATAGTCGTTAACAACAGCATCTTCACAAGACCGTTTCTCTCCATAAATTGTTCTCACTTTACCTTTAAATAAGATAAGTAGTTAATTTTTAAAAAATAATCTTTTAGTCGAGTAAATATTGAAGAGGATTGATCGTTTTACATCAGGTCGCTCGTCTGTAGCTTTGCACGACAGAATTTTACACGAGCGACACATTCCAAAGACGTGCTCCAATTGTGAATTTTAATTCTAAAAAAGGATTTTTTTCAACCCGTCTTTGGAATCTGCCGCATCTTTAATTTCATATAAATATATATTAAGATTGGAGTATTAACAGTTAATACAGATAATACTGTTATTATATTATATATAAAGCATTCAAACAAGATATGAGTAGGGCATAATTCCTACGCATGTCAAGTCTTTGGAACTTGTCGCTCACCTGCTTACCCTTATGAACATCCACTGTAGATAGCGACCTGGGGCTAAACACTAACCCAAAACATTCACCCCGCGGTCAAAAATTACCTCGTCGTGGTCAAGCTCAACTTGTATGCAAAAGTTCAAATGAACCAGGGCCGCTATAAATTCTGTTGTATGTGTAAAAAAAGGGAGATAATTAGGTTTATACAAAGGGAAACTGAGGGTCGTCATGAGTGAATCAAGTATTTTAGAATTTTTAGATAGATAGATAGAAAGACAGATAGAGATAGATAGACAGACAAATAGACACATAAAAAGAAAGATAGATAGACAAGTAGATAGATAGATAGAAAGGTAGATAGGTAGATAGGGAGAAAGACAGAAAGGTAGGTAGTAGATAGATAAATAGATAGATAGACAGACAATTACACAGAGAGATAAAGAGATAGATACACAGACAGGTACATAGATAGATAGATAGATAGACAGACAATTAGACAGAGAGACAAAGAGATATAGATATACAGATAGGTACATAGATAGGTACATAGATAGAGATAGATAGACAGATAGATAAATAGACAGAAAGATAGATAGATAGATAGATAGACAGATAGACGGAAAGGTAGGTAGATCGATAGAAAGGCAGAAAAGTAGGTAGTAGATAGACAGATAGACCGACAACTAGACAGATAGACAGAAAGATAGATATAGATAGATATGTAGACAAAAAAAGATAGATAGATAGATAGACCGACAGAAAGGTAGGTAGGTAGATAGATGGACAGAAAGGTAGGTAGGTAGATAGCCGGACAGATAGATAGACAGAAAGAATAATAATATAAAGTGAAAAACGGTCGGCGAGCGAACGACTTTGTGTTAATGGGGTGCGAATCTCTTGCGAGTCACAATGGGCGCTCTTTGGGAAAATGAAGAGATAAATTAAAGTGCGAGAGAAAAGGTAATGAGGGTGAGCCCGTGACGGATGTGAGCAGCTTTATGAATCTCTTGTATCCGATCCCCCGCCAGGTTGAAAACGACCGCTACTTCTAAGACCAAGCCACCGAAGTTAGGGCAGAAAGAGAGACGCCGAACTATTATCGCCCGCCATAAAAAAGCAATCCAATGCTCTGACCAAGCTTCTTCAAACAGTTGGCCATACTCGTTTTGCCTTTCTCCACAAGACCTTTCATTTCGCCAAATTTTTTATTTCTGACACAAAAATAATCAAAATACTAAAAACAGCATGGCTCCGACGACTTTCTTGTCTTCATTTTAAGTCAATGATTAAGAGTTCTACTATTCAATATAAAACACTTAAATCCATCATCGAGAAACAGCAGATAACCAAAGCCTATATAAACTAGAACTCCCTAAAAGTTGATGAAAGTTATCGTTAAATCGAAAACTGTATTGCCAGTTTCTGTTGATATCAAATTTGCACGAGACACACATGATACGAGGCTTATAACGGCCTTGATTAAGACATTCTCTGGCCGGCGGCTGGGCTGTAATGTGGAAGGGCTTATTCCCAGCTGCGGATATACAGTCACGAAAATTTATGCAATGCTCCCTCTGCTTGTCCTTTTTTGTTATTCCCTTTAATTACAGTTATTACTGTTATTTGGAGATTGTATCTGCCGGCCCTTTTCTGTGTCTATGGCACAGTAGCTGCCTGTGTGCAGCTAGACTCACCTGCCGTTAGTTTCTCGCCTTTATTCAAATAGCCAGCAGTTGCGGCTGCCGCAGATGAAAAATTAAAACTGAGAGAGAGAGAGAGAGAAAAAAGAAATATCCCAGAACTCTCCTTTGAATAGAAAATTGTCTCTGGGCTCCTCTGTGTTTCTGTCTCCACTGGCTCAAATTATGCGTGGAAAATTAGGCTCCCCATTCATTTTTGTTTTGTTTAATAAGTTGAACTGGAGCGCGTATACCCGTGATCTGGATTTTTCAGTCAATTTCTTAACTAGGTTAAAAACTCTCCAGTGTCACTATAGTTTTATCTGGCACGTGCTTGTATAGTATAGCTGCCTAAACCCGAAATGTTGTAGTAAAAAAAAGAATATCTACCTGTCTGCATATCTATCTATCGGTCTATCTGTCCATCTATCTATCCATCTATCTATCCATCTATCTATCCATCTATCTATCCATCTATCTATCCATCTATCTATCCATCTATCTATCCATCTATCCATCCATTCATGTATCCATCTATCCATCTATCAATCCGTCTATCTGCCTATTTATCCATCCATCTATCTGCCTATCTATCTACCTGCCTATCTATCTATCTGCCTATCTATCTATCTGCCCATCTATCTATCTATCTGTCTATTTATTTGTCTATCTATCAGTCTGTCTGTCTATTTATCTATCTGCCTATCTATCTGCCTGTCTATCTATGTGCATTTATACCTTTCTACCTAGCTACCCATCTACATATCTACCTATCTATCTATTTGTCTATCCATCGATCTATTCATCTATCTATCAATCTATCCGTCTACCTAGCTATCTATCTGCCTACCATTCTTTCTATCTATCTGCATGCCTATCTACCTATCCACTTATCTATCTATTTGTTTACTTATCTATCTGCCTAATATACCTACCTATCTACTGAACTGTCTATATCTATCTGTTTACCTACCCATCTATCTATATATTTACCTACTTGCCTATCTGCCTCACCATCTATCCAAATATCTATCTACCTATCCTCTATGAAGCTATATACCTACCGACCCATCCCTCTATCTCGTCTATCCATCTACTTATCTATCTATCTATCTATCTATCTATCTATCTATCTATCTATCTATCTATTGATCTATCTACCTTTACCTTAATCTATCCTACCACCTACCCTTATATATCTATCTACCTATCTACCTATCTACTTGTCTATCTACCCTTCTAACTATAACTACCTATCAATACATATCTATTTCTATTCGCCCTTCTATATATCTGTCTGTCTATATCTACCTTTCCCTCTAGCAGTTCCTAACGTTCTATCCATACATATCTTTTCTATCTACTTGTCAATATCTATCTACCTATCTGTCTAGCAGCCTTAACGTTGAATCAGGGCGATAACTTGCTGGTTTGTATTTACTCTAAATAGTAATTCATACTGCGCAACTATCGCCCTGTGGAAAACTGACATCCGTAGCCTCAGGGCAAACTGAAAACCCAAACAGCAGTTTACTAATACATAATCAATAACGTTCACGCGTTAAATTTGCCTCATTGATCACAATGTATACGAAATTCATAACTGGGACCAAACCATCTCCAACCTGTCAAATATCGACTCTAATAACGTCTTACACAATCCACAATCAATCAATATTTATTACAACCGTTGTCGATGGGTATTGTAAAGTAATCACACGTAAAACTGATTACACATAGCCACAGGGCAAAGTCAAGGCCAGGTCTAGTTACACTACATCGCGCATTCAATATTGCTGCTTGAAACTTGAAAGATAATAAAAAACTAATCAATATATACTCTTAAGGGTTTTTAATAATTAGCAATTGATAATGCGGGGCCGCCCCGTAGATAAGAATCCACGTCGAAAGGAGGCGACACACACACACAAACACAAAGTTGGATTCATTAGTCCTTCTTAGTCCCGCTCTGGTTACAGTACACAGCAACCGACTCCTCCCCCCTCACCTCCCCCCGCGTATAAACCTGTTTTCACTTGTTTTATACATTTACCTTGAAGCACATAGATATTCTTATTTTCATCGTCGGCGGAAAAAGCAAAAAATAAACACACGACAAATAAACAATGCCCCATCGTCTGCTGTGGTCGCACATGGAAAATCGCTTTTGCAGCAGCAGCAGCAGCAGACGACATAAACCTGTTACCAATGCGGGAAAAAACTGGAAAACTTACTAAACCTTAAATTTTCATTGATTTCTTTATTCTTTTCAAGTTTTCTTCCCCGTGGGAGCAGACAGGTTATTTACCTTGCCGATCTTTAACTGCCGTGTACCTCTCCTTCAATTAACGAGGGCATCCGTCAAATTACAGGCGAATAGCTAATAAGGAGATTAAAGCGATTTTAAAGAATGCTCCGATGGTTATCGCTTTAGACCGTTCGGAATATTCCGATGCAAAATTCATTTGTTACAATCATTTTTCAAATATATTTTTAATCCACAATTGTTTTAATGAATCAGTTTTTAAAAATATTAAAAGCAGAAGCTGTAATTGAGAAGAATGCTAAACATCATTCTTCGATATGCAGCAACTTTTTTTTAAAAAAATGAAACACATATGCTTTTCGTTCAAAGGCTTTTATGTGTTCCTCGTGTACCGCGCAGCGAAACGTCAATCAATCAAAAAACGGTAAAAGCTTATTCACATATAGGCTCTCTGAGCTATGTTGAAACAACTCGAGCCAACCTCAGAGACAAAACGCCGCCTGCACATTACGGATTCTTCATTTTTTTTTTCACCGCGTCATTTTCCCCCCAAAATAAATAAATATAAATAACTTATACGGATTTTTTTTATAAATTAGAATATATGATATATATAATTATTTTCATCTCTTTATAAAAAAGCTGTATAGTTGACAATACAAGTACTTACATGTTCATACAATGGGTACTTAAACACGAGTATTTCACATTAACTATTTAGCCTCTAAGATCTATACAGGAAGGATAATTTCTATTAAAGATAATTCATATTGGTACTAAATTTAAACCGAGTAATTAATACAATGGGTTATTTAAAACAGGAATGTAATTTAAAGTAGAATTAGAATAATGGTTAAGAGGGGGGGGGGAGTTTGACAGGTACCANGAGTTTGACAGGTACCAAAAGGTAGCTGTTCTGTTGTCACACATGTGCTTCACGTGTGTGCAGAATTCATGGGGTTGTTTACACTTGAGATGCGTCACACACGTACGAGCAAAACGCATGTCGCACACCTTTCTGCTCTCGGTGCAGGCCTCGTGTCAATAGGCAATTAAAAATTTCTATTAACGCGACTTAATCCTCATTAATTTAACTTGAATGCTTAATACGTTAGGAAAATAGCTCAAGGACAGGATACGGTAAACCGCCCAAATTTCGGTCAGTTCATTATTGATGAGCTGTGTTTAATTAAAAATGTTTATTAA
Organism: Leptestheria dahalacensis; assembly: GCA_022114935.1. Classification (NCBI taxonomy): domain Eukaryota; kingdom Metazoa; phylum Arthropoda; class Branchiopoda; order Diplostraca; family Leptestheriidae; genus Leptestheria; species Leptestheria dahalacensis. Next base: position 99,474 of record JAIQCU010000077.1, read on the forward strand.
GAGGACTGGCTCCCTTGTTAATTTAATTTCAATATCATTCATTTCGAATACGTATAAAAGACAGGTTTTGGTAAACCACCCAAATTTCGGTCAGTGTTTCGACTGCAAGTGGAATAATTTAAATGAAAAAGAGAAATTTCGCCTGTATTGGATGGCTGCCCGACATTTACGTGACTAATTCAATATAGTTCGAATAATTTTAATATGTTAATATAATAACACATAAAACCTTATACGCACGTTAACTTTTGTGACACGGTAATCCGCCCAAAGTTTCGGTCAGTACCACAGTCCGCCAGCTCGCACCTGGGTAATTAACAATATACACTGTCCGAAGTAATCTGAGCTATTAAACTACCGTGACTAATTAAAATAAACAAAAGAACGAGGAAATCCACCCAAAATTTCGGTCAGTTTACTACCCGCACCTTACGGTTGTGGAAAAATACATTTCGTGGAGTTGGGGGAAAAAACGCAAAGGGAAATCAACTAAAAGACTCCAATTACATTAGAAAGCCTCAGGTTATCCAAGACTACAGTGGACAGTAGCTTGCTGCGATAGATCTGGCGACGGGGGAGCTGGGGGAGGGAGGGGGGGAACGCGGCAGGGGAGATGATTGAAACGGTCAGCTTCAAGAAGGAGGAAAAATCCACACCATAAGCGCGTTTAAAGTGTTTTTACAGTCGGTGGCAGATTGCGCCGGCGCAATTCAACCCAACAGTTTTATACTTGTGAGAAAGACTAAAGATTTTTCCCCGTTTATTTCGTTTGAAAAACGGCGCTGAAGATCTTTCTTCCCTAACAACCTGGTAGAATGCCGCGTCCAAAGATGTTTCATAAAATATTTTATTAAAAAAAAAAAACTCGTGCATGTGCATCAAACATCTGTCCCGCGTCTTTCTTTTTGTCTTGTCCTGTGCTTCTGAGTTCTTCATGGATACGCCATTACCGGCTTCATACGATCACCGTAACGCACATAACGCGTTACCCAAGAAGTTAAAAAAAAACACAAAATTTTAGGAAATTTCTCAAAAATTTCCTGCTGAAGAAGGTACAGCAAGAAACGAATTTCGTCCAAGTTTTTCGCTTGTGTCTTTAACAGATTTTGCTGGATAACCAGTAAAAATTTACACGAGGACTGTCCTATCGACTGGTCATGTAACCTCAAATTTTTAGAAATTTTGAGCTGTTAGTTTAGGTACAATTAAAGTTTGAAGCTTATACCATGATAAAATTAATGCCATACATTAATTCCAATAATTTCTATACTTAACGATAATTAAGCTAGTTATATTGTATAGTATTTATTCATGATATTATGTATACTATGTTTTAAGGTTCGACTATACAATATGAGTGCATATTGTATACCATAAAATTACATAAAATTAATTAATGCTGATACATATTAATCAATGATACTGTACCGAATATTCTGTAATTAGATTCCTGAATCTGGATTAGAATCCCACGTATATAGATTCCTAGGTATGTATTAGATAACTCTATTACAAATATGGTCTTGTGTAATATAATTTTTTTCAATAAAATCTTTGAAATAAATTACATAAACTACGGTAGATTGTCTCGCGATATGTGCTTAGATTTTTTTAAATTCTATAATATTATATTTTGAAAACGTAAAGAGCCCCTAGTATTTTCTACCTTCACAAGTCGTGACCATTAAAAGAGAACTTTAGCGCCGCCGCTGTAATTGACACGATTATTCCATATACATACACACAGAGACCCTCTTGCAAAGATTCCCTTTCAGAAACTCTTTAGCTTCCTAATTAAGGCACCGCAAAAGGTTAAATCGACGTCAATTGACAAATACACAGGTGTTGAGCTAGACCCCCTCACCTTTGCCTTCTTCCCTAAAAACCCGGGACATATGAGTGAGAGAGGAGGGGGTGGGTATTCTTCAACACTTCCTGTTGTATTCTTTACAAGAATGAAAGTCTTGCAATGGGTTGTATTGAAAAGTGCTATATGATAGGTCTATGACACTCTGCGGGCTTTTGTTGTCACACACCACCAGCCCGCCAACCGGGAAACCTGGCGACAAATTCAATAGATTGCTAATGGCACGGAAGAGATACCAATAGAGAAAAAGGAAGGGAGTTATAGTTCGAACTACTGCGGAAGCGGCTTTTAACATATCTAGACGATCCTAGGATTGGAGTTAAAGGACCCCGAGTTAAACTAACCTGAATTTAACGATAAAAGTCAATATTATTATAAATTTTTTCTCGAGAGTTAATTACCATAATTTTATTTTCAAAATGCATCTGTTTTGAACGTATTGTTAATTAACTATTTTCATAGAAAAAAAAAGCAAAAGATGAACTTTGTGTAAGTCGTTTCTTAAGATAGTTAACGGCGTTTATTCAAGGGTGGTAAACAATATTTGCTAATTACAAAACGAGAATCTCCGGCCCTGTCATAATTCCCGGAAGACGCTTTTCATTCGAATCAAAACCGAACCATGACATCACAAGGGAAATAATTATTTTTAAAAAAGCTGAAATCTTTTTTTTTCGCGTTAAAAAGTGGATAAATCGAGGAAATTAAAGCTTACAGTTTTAAAGGGTTTTTATAACGAAGTAGATTATACTAAAGACCGGTTAATTAAATACGTGACAGATTTATAAACAGGATACACTTATTCCAGAAAAAGACTTCCAACTGTATACAGACTCGGAACGAAGTTCGGAGACCGTGTTTGGAATCTGTCGCTAACCCTTTTAGTCTTATGGGCTTTTACTCGTTATGGCGACTTGATATCAAGACACCAAAATCGTTTTCATAAAGGTGCAAAGTTGTATTCAGCATGTCTTTGGTGGGTGTCGCCAACCTATATAGCCTTATGGCGTTATACCATTGATAGCGACTTGTTACAAAGACGAGCTTAAATTGTATGACAGGTAGAATTATCGTGTTCTTAATACGTCTTTGGTATCTGTCGCTAGCCTATATAGCCTAACGGCCTTATACCATTGATAGCGACTTGTTAAGAAGAAGACTTGAAATCCGTATGAAACGTGAAATTTTCATATTTTCAATACGGCTTTGGTATCTGTCGCTCGCCTATATAGCCTTATGACCTTATACCGTTGATAGCGACTTATTACAAAGACGAGATTATTTCGTTCGAAAAATGCAATATACTCGCACTTTTAACACGTCTTTGGTATCTGTCGCCTACGGACTTCAACCTTGAATAGTGACTCAAACTAAATGATATTGCCAATAATAAAAAGGATCGCAGATATATAAATGTTCTTCTAGTTCATCTGAAATGTTTTCTATCGTCTCAATCTTAACAGCTTTCGACTGTACATGAATATCCCTGACGTATTTCCCCGTCGTTAAAGGGACATGCAGAGAAAAGGGTTTTCAATAGTATTCAATTTCTATATGGAACAATCAATACATTGTTTCAGTAGATTAAAAGAGGCGACAGCAAATAAGCGAGCTTATATATACACGTACGTCCATATGAGCGAGGTCCAGTACTAGCATATCTATAGACAGAGAAGAGACAAGCAGCAGGTTATTGTCCTATTGTTGTGTCACAGTTGTCACTTAACAATAGGCGTTTAATCGCCACTCGACAATAACAGCTTTCGCCCCCCGAAAACAGCGCCTCGGATACATCAATTATGTACATATTCAACAGACAGTGGCCTGTATATGTATACCGTTCATATGACACGCTATCTACACGCTTTATAATTGCCGTACTTCTAACCAGTGTCAAAGAGATCTTTTGTCATATTCATATAGATATATACACTTCCCCTTCTCTCCTCTCCTCCCTGTATTGAAACACGCATCCGGCGTGGGAAGAACCGCGACGTATACATTTTAATATTATGATACTCAAGTCTAATGTACCTTAACGCCTGTCCTACAGCCATTATTGCAAATGTACTAAAAACCGTAATTAAGACCAAAGCTTCCCTTTCCTCCTTCCTGTCTTTTATTCGACTTCTTCCATTTGGCAGACTTTGTATTCTTCACCCCTTTTTTCTTGTTTATCGTGATTGAGAATCAGTGATGACTATCGCTGGACCTAATGAAATCCAAGTAGAGTGAATGGGAAGCTCCTTTTTAAGAGGATTTCCTCACTCATTGGGACAATAGGGGGGAAAGGGTAAAACAATATACGACCCAGATTAAGCAAGGTTGACTTTTGACCCTGGTCGCTCCCCTATTCAATGGCATGAGAATTTTCACACCTGTGCGACCTATTCCAAAGTCGAGGCCAAATCGCTCGAAAGGTGGGAAAATGGGCCTTAAACCTCGTCTTTGGTATCGGTCGCTAGTCAATACAGTCTAATGGGAGTTTCCTATGGATAGCGACATGGTAAACCAATTCCGTAAGATTAGCTAGAAATGATATGGATGCATCTTACACGACGGATAAATTGTAACTAAATATTTCGACTTCAGGAAATTGCAGTCCTACCTTTGAAGTGTTGATTCCTTGAGTGGCATTAACACGGCAGATCTTCTAGAATGTCCTACAATTTAAATTAAATTTAAAACATCGGTGTATACTTTAACTCTGTTCCATCATTAGAGTATATAGTATTAGCGATAATTTTTTAAGTATCACGTGAAATTACAATCGCATTATTGAATCGTGTTAATAAAAATTAACTTGTTTAACTATGGGGGGTTTAATAGATTTTAATTTCTCCCTTTTAGGTTCCTCTAAGAGCATCAACGACCTTTGACCTCATTATAAGCTCATCTGCAGAACACAGATTGCTCCAGCAGATAAAGCGATGAAAACAATAGAGCACGTGCTGCAAATCCTGCGCTTTTTAATTCTCGTTTAAGAGGATTAACGGAGGGAGATTTTCCAGATGATAAAAGAAATACCGTCTGCTTGTCTGTGTGTGGTATATGGAATCGAAAAAGAGCCTTTTTTCCCGACTCGCCTCAGCTCTCGCTTTTGAAAATGGCAGAAAACACACACAAGAGGATTTTGATGAATGGACATGTGTTTGTGTGTGCATTCTCCTCTTGATTTGGTTTTCAGAGCCTGAGTGACAACATACATTGCATGTCCCATTCTTAGTTCCCTTAGTTTGCACAACTTGCTTCAACGAGCCCTATTCAATGAAAGCAGCTTGGAATCAAGCGAGTCATGGCCATTCTACGCACTCGTCTTCGGTAACCGTCGCTCTGGTGCACCAACCTTATGGGATGTTCATCAACAGAGCGACTTGGCTCGAGATGAATTCCAGCTCTTCTGGGAAAGGAAAGAAGAAGAAAATCTGTCGGTTTTTTAATAGTCTGGAAAAACGCTGCTATTCTTTAGCTTGTTACGTCACTTGAAGGATAACAGCCTTTGGGGAATAGCCAGATAACCAGCTTAGGGTTTCTTTTGGGTATTTTGACAAGGTGATCAGCTTTCCATACATGATATATACAACTATATGTGGACATTCATCTCCCATTGTATCTAGCTCGCCTTTGAAATCGGTCGCTAAGCAGTGATTCCCTATGGTCTGTTTGCACGATGAGCGACTTGGTTCGAAGACGATTCCTTTCACACTTGAAATTGTGTTTGTCCGTCTTGGCTATGGAACTTCTTATTAGAACAACCAGGAATTGATTCTGAACATTTCTTGACCACCTTTGGTATCTGTCGCCGTTTCATTAACTCTTATGGGCGTTTATCACAGTAGGCGACTTCATCGAACATGCATTCCGATGAACCAAAATTAGCACTTTTAACTACCTTTGGAATTGGTCGCTTTCGTATGAGCCTCTTATGGGCGTTTCACAGTGAGCGACTTCATTAAAGATTCATTCGGAAATGACCAGAATTAACCTTCAGAAACACCTTTAGGTTACCTTTGGTATTGGTCGCTTTTCTGTTGCTTCTTATGGGCATTGCACACAGTGAGTGATCTACTAGAGATTCCGTGGAATAACAAGAATTTTTTGAGTATAAGGAATCTTATAGCCAAAATCTGATTTTAGCAACACCTTTATGCTACCTTTGGTATTGGTCGCTAACCTATTGTATGTTATGGACCTTGTACATAACCAGCGACCTCAGTGAAGAATTAAATTTTGCAAACACGTAAAGTACCTTTGGTATTGGTCGCTATTCTGTTGTTTCTTATGGAAATTCTACATAACAAGCGACCTGGGGTAGAATGAATTTGGCTCGTCCAGTGTTACCCGCACTTTAGAACCCGTTTTGACGCGCAGCGACATCTTTCAAGAACTTCAACAACTCTGTCCATAACTGCCCCATCCTTTCAGTTTCAGACAGGTGCATTCTGCAAGTCGCATTACACTATTGCAAATCTCCGCTGGAGATCTCAGAAGTGAGCGACAGATACACAAGTCATGCTCACCATTACCAGCCGTTATTAACCTATCCCTCCATTCTTTAAATTCAGCGATAAGGCAACCCCAGCTATCCGGCCACAGCGCGGGACATGTGAACGACAGCTATGTAATTACTGTCATTACGTTGCACGCGGTCAACTTTCCATCTTGTTGCTTATAGTTTCAGCTATACACAAGCTCACGGGAAAGACCCGAAAATCAACTTTTTTTCCCCTGGAAAAAGTCTATGAATACCTTAATTACAAACAGCGGATGAGGACTTTTTAACGAATCCAGAAAGGCAAATGATTTACCCAGGAAATCACGAAATTGCCCGCGTAAGTAAAAAAGAAATCCCAAGTCACGTGACGCCAACAAATGGCCGTGAGTTAAACAAAATAATAAAATGCTGGAAGATCCATTCATTTAAACGAAATTTAGTACTCAATCTGACCGGTAGATGGCGATATAGTACCTACAATCGCCGCTAGGTGGCGCTAGTGTCGCAACCGTTCCAAAACGACGGTCCAACGTTTTTTTATTCAAATTGCTAGATCGCTAGATTGCCTTTTCGACAAAGTATTTACAGAATCACATGAATCCCGATTGGTGGTGCGCAGGAACAATCTAAAAACGACGAGTTTTCTCAGAAAAAACTTTAGCATCGCAAGTAGTTGCCAAAAAGCTGCCGCTGCTGCAGTTATGGTATTTCAACCAGGAGAGAATAACGAGAAGAAACGACCACTTATTCTCAGAGCTGACCACCATCGTGTTTTGAAATTCTGCTCCGTGACGAGCCTTAACAAGGAGGCCCGTGTTGTTATCTGGCAATCCCTGGGAATATTATACCTTGCCTTGCGCTCGCTGATACACAGCACGGCCCTGTCCCTTCCAACTTTACAAAAACCTTCGACGTAGCAATGAAGGGAACTCGAACAAAGAAAGAAAGAACGAAAAAAAAGACCTCAAACAGCATGTGTTTTTCGTGTCTCGTATTATTTGGCTAATCAAGTTAATGGATGTTTGAACTAATGAGGTGAGAAACGTGAATTGTTTATTGACAGCTGGCGTGGCTCCCACCAAAATAGAACGTGCCACAACCGTTTTCGTAGCTTCACGTCTTCCTTTCATATACATCTATTGATGCGCGACATGTCTCTTTGACAAATAAAATCACATTCCTTGGTCCCTGCCTGTCACCCTGTTTCTACGCACAGAGATGGTAAAATTACCACGTGATGCACAAGAGAGGATTCCCTATACAGTAATTTTGCAACTTTCAGGCTTTCATTTTGGCAAATCAACTAATTAGCTGATGTTAGCAAAACGTGAAGACTGCATTGAGTACTATTGGGTCTAAAATCGGTAGTTTTTGGTTTGCTACATCTTAGCAAATGCAGGAGCAGTAAGCAACTTTTAGTCATCAACGTTTTTTTATTGCTCTAGACTGTACGAACAGATTGACGTTAACTTTTCCTCTTGAACATACTGACATGCCGTTCAGCTGATGGGCGGGGCTTACATACTATGACGTCACGTCACGTGACTATCTGTTGGACCCAATAGGCTTCCATACACACGAGGCATATCAATGTAGTATAATATATTTTCAAGAACGATATAATGTATGATTATTAATAATACTTGTATTACATATATATCATGTTATTTTACACATACTAACAATGATATGGTAATAATATCATGAAAAATAATTCAATAATTAATATAAAACTTGTAGGTACACCAAAAGAAGGCCATCTATGCGCATGTTTATGTGACTACAGTGAGAGAAATTACCCAAGTCAGCTGATGGCCAGGCCCGTCAAGATGGCGGACAGTTCAAAACGCACAAGCCCTATACCTTTTTAGTACTTTGTTTAAACATATGATAAAATACAACAATATTCAATAATAATTAACGACAGATATAGGTTCAGATAAAGGCTCGAAACAGAAATTCTTATTTGGGATCTGGATCCCTGTGTGTGGGAAACCTTTAAGGATGGCTGCGTTGTTGAAGTTGGCCGCTTCACACGTCGTCTTCTAACTTTTTTAAGAACACTTTTGGCCGGCAACTTTCCCTCAACGTTTCGACCAGTGAAAAACACAAGATCAACAAACAAGAAGAAACAGCGGGAAACTTTCCCGTCCTGACCATATAAAAGTGCAATAAAACATTATCACATTCATTTATATCAATCACGAAATATATACTTGAGATATAATTAAACTGAAACCAATCAGATTATGATCAAAATATAACCTTCAGATTAAACAACGTCCAATCAAGGGTAGAAAGTAAATAAGTTAAGCTGCCGGTGAAGGCAATCGAGTCAATTGTTTGTGAAGAGAAGCCATTGCCAGTGAATCAATTCTCTCGGCCCGAGTATGAAAGAAAAGAAAAGAAGGAAAAACAATTACAATTGGCCGCAATTATGTTGTTACCGCGATGAGTAAGTAGCTCGATCAAGCGAAAATATCTGTGAACAAGCGCCGGAATCAGTTTACTCAGCGCTTTTGCCTCATTGCCCTTTCTACCAGAAAAGAAACACAAGGAATAAAAGTCTTCCTCAGAGATACAAGTAGATAGATTTAGTTGTTATATCGCTTAAAGACCTGCCAATGATTTTGTATAAAATTAATGTACAAGTCGATCTTTTACGTAAATCGATACTTGATTCCATTAGATTCACCGCGATTCAACACTTTTAACCAATCCCTGTATTGTTGCACAGTGGAAAACGAACCAAGAGACAAGCCACATAGTCTTCTTTAGTGTAGGTTCAATTTTAAATTTGGCGGGTAAAATTCTGAGTTGAAACATTAATCAATATGTCTTCCACAAAATGATAATTTGAAACGATTTAAATTGAAACGAGTAAACTGATTCGAAAGATTGCTGCATATCGAAATAGCTTCGTAGATTTTGTTGGTTAGGAACAGCAGATGACAATTAGTAAAACTTTTGACGGAAAGTTTCTAAAATGACTCAAATCAATCCTATAAGGACAGTTGATAGAATTTCATTCTTAGTAACCTCATTAGCCTTAGCAATAACTGTTTAGTATCAAATGCATATACTATAATCGACTACATAACTTTCCATTTGCATCCATCTTGAATCTAAAACAAAATGTTAAAATTCTTACTAACTCTATGATCCTCGGCTGCTCGTTAGTTTGGAAATTCAAAGTTTCCTCCGACGACGTACCGGAAACACTCAAATCCCGGTTGTACGAATATTGCGATAGGTACATTCCCACGACTTTTTTCTGTTTGATTGAATGAATTGAAATTCAAGATGTGCAAAACTAAATCCAGTGATTTTTTTTCTCTACTGGAAACCTATAGAGCCTAATGGAGAGTCACGTGACGTCACATTGCCGATTCAAGGCTATTTTTTGCTTGATTGTTATTAAGATTTTGGTAACCAAATAGAGTATTGAGAGCTTAAAGTGTAATAGTTATGGGTACCCTGACTGCTGGTGCCCTTTGGGGGGAAGGGTTAACGGTCGTTTCATGTGACATTTGCATGGCCCGGGGGCAGATTCAAGCTGCGTGTATAGTCCACCAACATTACCTTCTTTTCGAGGTTAAATAGAGGAAACATTGCAATACAATAGCACAATATTTTTTTTATGTCAAATCATATATCCTCTTGGTTTTCGTACTTGGGCGCGGGGGAAAGGCTTTTCGGCTTATTTGATGTATCTGGTGGGTTATTAATTTTTTTGCAGAGCAGTATACAAGTCCGGGTCACTTAAATGAAACACGACCATAGACTGTGGGAAATAATCGGTTGTGTAAGATGGTATTTGTCTTGTTTCTTTGGCCTCCTCCTTGGAAATTTTGAAAGGTGAAACTTCCCCTGGACGTTTCTATGCTTGTCGTTTTTTTTCTCCCCTCGTCGGGGCGTTAATCTGTCGAGACTTTGCGCAACAATAGTATCGATTACAGGAGTGCCGTATCGATTTTTTTTGGCCTCTTCCCGTGCAAGTTGAAGTTAATTAGGACCTTGTCATGGCTGATTATCAGCCGTTACGGAAGTCATTAAAGGTTAATGAGTCATCCGAGAGTCGTCTCGCGTCAATTTTAATCTATAGCCTGATGTCCTTTTGAGTAATTAAAAATATTATCTTAAAAATACCTCCGTTCTGTTCGCTTGTAATACTGTTGAGTCATCTGAGACCTGTGAAATCAAGCTTTTCAGTCTAGATTTGGTTTTCTCTTGAAACGATTCAATAGTTAACGTGGATCATTTACGGAATTTGTGGGAACAGTTGAGCCTATAACAGACGGAACTTTGTTGAAACAATGTAGTCGAGGTAAACTTGCATCAGCTGATCACATTAAATCATATATCGATTTAAGATTCGTGCAAGTAGGATCACCGTTTTAGCACGGAAAGAGTTCGACCAGCGGATCGACGTACCGTCAATATGGCGGACGCTTGGAAATGCACAAACCCTATACTTCATTCAAAGTCATAATCCAGAACAGCAACAAAGTACGATCTTGCACTAAGTCCTCAATAGTACTTAGGTATGGATAGATAGATAGATAGATGTATAGATGTATAGATAGATAGATAGATACAACTACAAAATTAGCGAAAATATCCTTATTTTCGTTGCATCTAGCCCTACGAGGAACCGACTGAAGTCCCACAGAAACCTCGAAACCAAACATCAACCGAATAAGACATTTAGTCTCGAATCAAATCAAATCACTGCATACATATCGATATTTATACATCTTAATCATCGATATCAATATCAATCACCAAAAAAATTAAAGTAAAGTCCTAAAAGTATGGTCTCCGGGTAACGTTTTCATTTCCCTCTTAGTACTCGTGTTGTTTCCGATGGTTCTAATAAAAAATTAGTCCCCGGCTGAAAGCACCGCGGTAAAGTAGAAAAGGTAAAGAAAAGAAAAGGAGGAACTACATACCGAGGAGGTAGAAAAAAAAGTATCAAGTGGAACTTGTTTAATTAAGTTACGCGCACACACGACAAAGCGGCGAAGCCGAAACAAGTTTTCCAATTAAATGTTAACGGAAAAAAACGAGTATATCCAATAGAAAGAGAAATGTATCCACAACTTTGCCGGGTTAGAGAAGACTGTTAACTGGGCAACAAACTCGAGTATCAAATTAGAGACGTTCTGCAAACGACGCCCAATTCTGTAAACTTCTAAAACAAGTCAACATACAAAACAGCACCAGGCCCACAGAGATAGAGAGAGAGAGAGGAAAATGCTAACGAAGGCGAAAAACAAGAACCTACTGTTTCAAGAAAACGATCAGATTTGCCTAACAACGGAGCCAATTACCCAGGTACACGTTTCCCAAACATGGCGTGTTTATGTCAGTTAATTCATTAAGCTGGGCTAATAGACATGTTATATCCCTTCGCCAGATACACGGGCCAAATTTAAAGACGGACCCCCCCACCCTCCTCCTTTATGGCGCGTTTCGATGCTCATATTTTCATCGACAACATCGACAACAAAAAATCTCTTTACGCAATTGGATATTCCGACCTCAAAAGGCTCACAACGTTTTTTTGTTGAATCTTTTTGGTGCCGAGCAGATAAGCACGTATCTTTTGAAGCCTAGTGCCCTTGAAAAGTTCCTCTTCGGCAAAAAAATCCTAGTATCTAGTAACTCATAGTACTTTTACGTAACCTAACCCCCATTTCAATTCTCCGATACGATTGGCATTCCAATCCACTGACCCGCGGAATCTTCGAAACATCGACAAATTGGCAGGAATAGATTTTCCCATAATGTACGCTACTTTTAATAAACGTGATTTAATAATGTTGTAATTGGAATCGTGTAACTATACGAGGTATTTTAAAGACGATAACGGTATTTCAAACCTTTCGGCCGGATAAAAGAAAAATAACACTAAACACGACAGGGACGATAGGTCGGAAGTGAAGGGTTGTTTAGTTGGCCTTCTCTAAAGCGGTGGTCGAATAGCAGTGCAGGCTCCTTTGTCGTGTGTGGATCTCATTAGGGAGGGAAAAAGATCCCCAGAGGAGGTGGTCTCCGATGCGTCGTTTGACATGCAAACTTAGCCGCGTTTACGAGACCGACATCATCGTAAAGCACCTTCCTGTGCAGTTTGCGCCCAATTCTGTGGGCCCGTTTTACGTGTTTTTGGTGAAAGCATTTGTCAAACTTTGTCCCATCGGGGGGAAAAAGCTCAGCCTTGTGTGTATTGTGGAATTCATTCTAACTAACGTTTTGCTGTAAGGAAATTGGATAATTTTGATTAAATTAGAAATCTACATTTGAGACCCAGAAATCGAGTTCTTTAAGGTCAACGGTAACCGTGCGAACAGGTATTGCCAGACGTACAAGGTTACCCTATACGTTACATATGAAATACGTAATAGTATATCCTAGTATATAGGAATTAGTCCTTCATACGGACAAGACTGATAGCAGTCAAACAGAAAAGGCGTGCAATGCGACAAGTTAATTTCTAAACAGTCATTCGATAGAAAGACGGACAGACTGAGAGTTATATCATAGATACATAGATAGACGTATCCATGGATAG